>PVJO010011511.1:0-59402 GCA_004026905.1 Hystrix cristata | reverse complement strand
TTTGGGGCTAAGATTTATGCTCATTTTCAAAGAGTACGTGGACTCTTACAGTAGTAGGATCAATACATCCTAAGCCCTGGCTTTTGTTGGTGGAAAGTGCTCGAATGCCCTAAGAATGATTATCTTCATTCCAAGGTACATACTATAGAGCAGGAATGGCATTAAAATTCACTACTGGAATATTAAAAGAGTATTCTACCCATTTTAAAACTGAACACATTGTTAAGCAAAGAATTTCAGTCAAATTCTCGCAACATAATCACAGACCTAATGTAATTTGAACTAATCCATTAGTCTTGTCCAAATTAGTCCAATTGTTTATAAGGTATTAAATGTACTACAAAGCCTAGCATGTTTGTTATGCTTCATAATCATCGCACCTGTTAAACACCCACCGCAGCTGTACATTTCACAGATTATGGATCATTAGACAAGTTATACAGTACCTTCTTTTTATAACCTAATTTCTCTTCTTTTGCATGAGACTTTTTGGGTCATAAAATGAAGACTTTTTCATAGTCATTCTCTGACTGAGATGAGGACACTGGTTTTAAAATTATTGAGAGGCTGAACCACAATTCACAAATGCTATGGCAAAATTCAGTAGTAAAATATTTCATTAACTTTTATTCCAATGTAAGACTGTTTTCCTCCTGTCGGGACAGAATACCTGTAGATTTATCTACCTTATTTTAGAACAGTTTATCTCAAAATGTCAAAAATGAAGCTATGGAGGTCGAAAACAAAAATCCACATTACAAGATTTTGTTCAAGGTCCAGGCAGTCACCAAATGGAAGAAACATCTGGCATCTATTTTATTCCCTCGTTAATTTTTAAGCATTCACAGGTTGTCTGAATCATCAAAACCCTCCTGTGTATGCAGATATAGACACACAAAATTACATTTAAAGTAATAAAGAATATAAAATAGATACAGAAATGTATTCACTTATTCAAGATTCAGTTGGAGTCCAGAAAGCTTAGGCGTTCTTCTTGGCACTGGCAATAAAACAGTAAGACAAATCCAACTTAGGAACTTTGCCCCTATTCTGTTCTCTGGGGAAGGTGGAAATGTATCAAATGAGCAAAAATAGCAATGATTACACGTATGTGTTTACATACATATGTATGCATATATGGAGAAAGACGATAGAGGCATATATACATGTAAGTACACATCCACACATATATCATATACATACATAATCCAATGTAAAGCAAAAATGTTTGAATATGAACATATTTACACAAAACAAAACAAAACAAATCCCAGAGGATTTCAATGTTCTATGGTTCACCAATGTCATGAAGAAGTAATATTTTCAGTGCAATCTACTGTTAAATAGGTGACATGGGGGTCCAGCGTGTGGGGAGCACACAGGATTGTTCTGGGTGGAAGAAACCCGGGCAGAAATTTCACGGAAGGATTGTGTCAGGAGGGTTTGGAAAACTGAAAGAAAACAGGCAGGATGGAAGCACAGATGTGAGGGGAGGTGTGTGCACAGAGTCTGTCTGCAAAGATCCACAGGGACTGGCTCATGGGCACTTGGGACAGATGGTGCTTTTTATTCTTTACCCTCGGTACAGTGAAAAACTGGGAATAGCTTTCAGGCAAGGGATTCTTAGGACCACATTTTCATTAAACATTTACTTTACTGCTCAGTGGAGAATGGAGATGGGGAAGCAGGAAAGTGGTATGTAACAGATACATACAATCACAATGCCAGGCCAAAGGAAAGCTTAGTGTGCAACAGACTTCAAATTAAGGAAACATTTCCCACTTTAGTGTCCATGCTATTTTGAAATAAATTTATGTGACCCTTACATTAGGATGAAACAATTGAGATCCATTAGCAATGGGACTGCACAAGTGAGTTAGACTGTGAATTACTATAGGAGACCATTTACAATACCATAAACAGAAAGGTGAGCATTCTGTGAAAGAAAGGCCAAGTATTAACTGATTAAGAAAGATATGAAATTTCATAAAATAAATAATATTTTGTATTTTTAAAATGATCATATATTCCTAATAATGTCAGCTAAATATGTTTCTGTGAAATAGTAAGACAAGTTTTAATTTCCCCATTTAATAGAATGATGAACATGAGAAAGAAAAGTATGTGGACCTGGAATTAGACACAGAAATTCTACTATTCTATCACTTTTCTGTGATTTATGTTATTGAATACAGTATGGTGAAATTGAAGGAGTGGAACATGACACTATTTCATATTTCCCAGCTTTAAGGATTATAAAAAAGTATATATTGACTTTAATAATGTCTGTCTACTTCCCTGATCCTAAAATTGTTACTGGGGGCATTTTCACATCAAACTAAACCTTGTCTATTACATTGGTTAGCTTCATAGATAACTTTTTTATTTGTAAAAAAATTTCAGTTTCATTGTAGCTAAAATGTTTGATCTGTAATATTTCCTTTTGTTCAATCAGAGTTTTGGCCCATAAACCATGGAAATTCTGCAGATAACCTGATGAGTACAATACTAATATAGGTATGTGGAAGATCAAAAAGTTGAGAAAAAGACAAAATGGGAGATTAAACAACAGTCAAGAAGGAAAGAGGGGAGAGAGAGAGAGAAGGAAAAAGAGGGGTAAAAAGGAAGGAAGGAAGGAGGCAGAAAGAAAGAAAGAAAGAGGAAGGAAGAAAGAAAGGAAGGAAGGAAGAAAGAAAAAGAGAAAGAGAAAGTGCAGGCAGGAAGAAAGGAAAACAGGCAGGCAAGCATTAAAATAGGAGCAAGTAAGCGAAGAACACTGTGTATTCACAATATTTTGCAGTCTAATTTCATGATTGTGGGGCAGAAAACACATCTTTGTCTCTTAGGTCAGCAGCGCTCAGCATACAGCCATTTGTGATCTGTGACCCACAGATTTGTAGGTGGGAAAAACGAGATTCAAACAAGCACGAAGGCTTCATGACTCATGGGCTTTCTCATGTCAATCTTACCTGACTTGTATTTTATAACATTTCACATTTAAATGTGCTTTGAAACTGTTTAATACCATTTATTCACATAAACATTTAATATTCTTATACAGAGTATATTAAAATATGGGATTCTTGTTAATAATTCATAGTTTCTGATTGCCACTGTGTTACATAGTACACAGGGGACATGACCTTTGAAAAAATAAATTTAAAAGTTAATATAAACCTAACTCCCAGATCTTGGCTTCTAAGATCAGTCTTCAGTAAAATAAGCTCTGACAGATGACTGATTCTAAGGCCAAGGCAGAAATGGACAAGATGAGCCCAGAGCAGCCCTGTGCCAAGAAGGACTCTGCACGTGGACCCACAGGATGTGGTGGGTCAAGCGCACCCAGGAGCGGATGTGAAGCGCTTCTGGGCCCACTGCTGTAAAACTTGAGCAGCGCTAAGAAAAGGGCTGCTATATTACAAGCTCGAGGATAAAGTAAACATGCACAAGTCCAAAGGGGATACAAGCATGAGATTGAGTAAAAAACAGAGAATAAATAAATCCTCTGAAACAAAATACCTCAGTATTTATGTAGATACTGACTCCTAAAGGAGGTAGAACCCAGCTTTCTTTCAGAGAACAAAGTATGAAAGAAAGAAAAGAAAATCAGTTATCCTTGGGGAGATGTGATAAGTACCACTTCTGACATGAAATGAAGCACAGAATTACTAGGCTTGTAATGTGTAACTTTCCTTCAGAGGGATTAGAACGTCATTTACTTGTATAGTCTTTCTCTCAAAAACCATTGACATTGTCCTGTCTACTCATGAGAAAATGTCACTTGACCCAAAATTGACAGACATTGCAGTATATTTAATCATCAATTCTTGAATACTTTTAAAATCTTAAAAAAAATGTATCTGAGAAATTCTCACAATCTAGAGGAATCTATGGAGATCTCACTACTAAATGAAATGTGTAATCATGGATGCCACATCCTAGAAGAGAAAAACACATTACTTAAATCACAAAAAGTACAAAGTTTAAACTCTAGTAAATAATTACATATTTCTGCTGCTTCCTTAGCTGATAAAAAAGAGAACAAAGAAATGAAAGACAGGACAACTTGGAAGGTGTATAAAGATACTCTGTATTATCTTGGCAACTTTTTTTTTTGTAAATCTACAACTATATGAATATAAATGTTCATATAAAAATTCATACAGTTTTTTTTAATTCTATGTCTTATAGAATTTAGATATAGTTTGTCAAATGTTGATGATAAGTTTAAACCTAAAAGTAGCATAGTAAGCCTAAGTTTGTAATTGCCATATTGTTACTATGTTTACCCCTGTAAATGAGTTCATATGGTCCCTTGACTTTTAATTAGGTCTATTAGTCATTTTTTGATCTTTCAGAGTTTGTTAGAGCTGGCTTTCATATGTACAATGATAAAGATAATACAAAAATAAACTACTAAAATATTAAAACAACTTACCCTTCGCTTATTACTGCACTATTGAGATTGCTTGGGGCTATCTTGTCCTCTTTGGCGGCCACTGCAGAACTCAGTATGAATAATGCCCCTACTATCACAAGCATCAAAACCTATTTGAGAAAAGAACAATATAATGAGCCTGATTTTTCTTTGTGTGCTGTGGAAAAGAAAACACAACAAACAAAAGCATTTTCACAGATGGGGCGGTGTCTCCTCCTAACTCCCCTGCCCTTAAAGACACATGTAATACATGGGCATCGGTTTACTCTGCTCTAAACACAGTGCATCTTATTTTGTAGGCAATGCTTAAAGCAGCTTCAATGAGGCTTAAATAGAACACAACTAATTGCCTATATGAAACTGTACAATTGACCGTTTTGGCATTCCTGGGACTGCACTACCATAGTCCAAAAATTGAACATCTCTGCTACCTCGAAATTGTTGCTCCTGTGGCCTCTTCCTCCTCCTCTTCCTCCTCAAGCAAACAATCGCTGAGCTTTTTTGTTACTACAGATTAGTCTTCATTATGTAGAAGAGTACATAAACTGAATAATGCAGAATATCGTCTACTTTTACTTGGCACTTTAATATACCCATCATTTGAGATTTTTCCACTTAATTTTATATATAATAGCAATTCATTTCTTTTTTAGTTTTTTTTTATAATTACATGTTTGTAGTGCATAATGATTAGGTTCAACGTGGGCATTTGATACATGTCCATAATATATTGTCATTCTTCTTTTCTTCCCCTTTCCCTCCAGTCCCTCCCCACTCCCTTCGTGGCTCCATCCCTTTCCCTCATGCAAAAGATCTACGACCTTTTTTCCTGTTATCTATATTTTATCATGACCTTTCTATTTGTGTGTTCTCATATAAGAGAATCTATGTAATATTTAAGATTGAATGTCATTTATTTCACTTATCGTCTCAAGGTGCGTCCATTTTCCTACAAATGACGCGTTTATCCTTCTTTATGTCTGAGTACCGCTCCAATGTACATAAATAACACCTTTTCTTTCACAATTCTTCTGTTATCCCTTTCGCAGTCATTCGGTACTCAGAACAAAGAGCTCTGCTACATCACAGGCACACGCTACTTCCAAGATGTAGCTGTTGTGAGTTGTGCTGCTATAAACCTAGTACGCATGCGTCATTGTAATCGGCTGTCTTTAAACCTTTCGAGAAGAAGCCTAGAAGCGGAAGAGCTGAGTCAAACGGGATTTCCAGCTGTAGCTTCTTGAGGAATCTCCATATTGATTTCTACAGTAGTTGTGGGAAGTATCCAAACTGGAAGAATGACAGAAAAAATGAACAAATCATCATTTCTCTGTAATATCAGTGTGTAAATATTTGGGGGTCTCAAAAAGAGGTATAAAATAATATTTGAAAAACAATGTCCAAAATATGCATATTTATTGAAAATGATAAGCCTACAGCTTCACTATTCTCAAATGAAAGCCAACCGGAATAAACACAAAGAAGCACATTGGATATTATAATCAAATTGTTATAACACATAGAAAAATTCTAAAATCAACCACAGGGTAAATAAACATAACATGCTTCTTGTCTTGGGAGTTCAAAGCCAAGAGAAAGACATCATTAGCTCAGTTTTAAAATCTTTCAATGCATAACTCTGTACCAAGAGAAATTGTAATTTGAAATATCAAGGTGAAATGAACATATTTTCATATTTTTCTTTAAAAATAAAGGTGAGGATAATATTTTCAGGGTAAAAAAGGGAGAAAAATATGTCACTGACGGTTTGAACTGTTAAAAAAAATATTGACGAATTTTTCGGACAGAAGCGAGTGATAACAAATTCAGTCGGGTTATCACAAAAAATGTTCAATGCTAGAAATGATAAATATATACCAAAAGCTAGTACTTTAGAGTAGTCTTTATTAAGAATTTCTTTAAAGATGGGTCTTGATTTGCTGGTCTCTTGGCCAGACAAGAAGCCTGCTCCCATGCTCAGGAGAGGTTATCTAGCAAATAAAAAAAAATTGCCTAAATACTAGAACACTAACCAGTACAATTAAGCATTGTAACAGAAAAAATGATGGTAAAAATCACATAACTATCTTTATAAGCACACAGAAAACTTTGATCAAACTACGGAACTATTCAAGATAAAGAATCTCACCAAACTGATAACTGTGCACATCTACCTCACTTGATAAATGCCAATAACCAAATTAATCATTGTATCCCCCTGCTACAGAGTGTGGGGCAAAGCTCTTAGTTTCGGGTTTGGTCCCTGCTCTGGGATGCATGCGATGATAAGCTACTTGGATTTATGGGAGAAACAGTATGCGCCTTGGTAACTTGCAGGAATGGAAGCTGGGTGGGCAAAGCATGTTTGAGGCCTTTGTCAGAACTGAGACCCACACAAGTTGTCTTATCTAAATGAGGAGAACGGACTCGGTTCTCTGCCTTGCTCTCCTGGTCCCCACACTGAAGCTCCCCGCTCTTACCTCTGCACCCTGCCAGAACACGTGGCGCTTCGCCCCAACGAGCCTCTGAACTTGCTGGTTGGTCTCTTTGGGACATTCACACCCACTTACACTGTTTGAGGTCCTTCTCCTCCAAGTCCTCACCATCACTGTCCATGTCAGGCTTTCCCGTTCCTCAGCCACTCCTTGTACTTCTTGCCTTGAGCAGTAAACCTCGGCATATAATTTATTGTACATCTCTCGATATATTAAAATTGTGCCAATGTCCTTTCTGGATGATGTAACATAATCATCCTACCCTCTTCCAAGTTTTGATAGTTTCATGCATTGGATCCATAGTACTCCGATGGAATCAAGCGCAGCATATTTTTAATGCATGTTTGTTCAATCAGTGTATTTGAAATGACTACATAGCATCATGAATGAAGATAGATCACTTCCAAAAAAAAAAAATTTCCCATTTTAAGAAAACCAAAGGGCAAAACAACCCCAACACAAATTCAAAGCCACATCTCAATAGTTTTATTTTAATAAGAAATGTAGCTGTTTGACTTTCGAGGAAGCTTAACTTAGTCTTACAGAAATTACTATGTAGGACTTCCGCAGTTCATGATAATAAGGCATTTCCTAGCTTCAGTGGAGAACACACACAGAAGGAAGTCGAGGAAAAAGAGAATAATAATCCAGACAAAAACCAGTTCAGGCCATTCTGCCAAAATTACAGGACAATTGTGTTAATTACAGAACCCTGCTGGCGAGTCTGCACAATGATCTCCACTGTCACTAATTTTCAGGCCAAGTCAGAGCTGTTCTCTGGAGTTCTGAAAATCTTTTGGATTGAAATATGGAAGATGCATTGTGGGTACGAGAAAAATGAAGGAAAATGTTCCACAGTATTTGCGTATATGGTCCTTAGGCACCATTAGAGATTTTAAGAATATTAAAAATGGTACAACTATTCCGGAATTTAAGCTTGTGAATCTGATTTGTTTTACTAAACATAGTTTTTTTTCCAAATGTGTCCATTTTCCTACAAAAGTCTCAAATTTATACTTCTTTGTAGTCTAGTAGTGTTCCAGTATGTATAGTTACCACATTTTCTTTATCCATTCATCTGTTGATGGGCATACAGGCTACTTCCAGGATTTAGCTATTATGAATTGTGATGCTATAAAGATTAGTATTCATGGATCACTGTAGTATTATGTCTTTAGATCTCGGAGGAAGATACCTAGAAAGGGAACAGCTAGGTCAAATGGGATTTCTAATTTTAGTACTTTAGGAAATTTCCATCCTGATTTTCACAATGTTAGTACTTATTTACATTCCCACTAACAAGCAGCTACAACAATATTTAATATTCTTTGACTTCCTGATGATTGCTGTTTATTCTGGTGTATAGTATCTTCTCATTTGTGTTTAGGCAACGAACAAAGAGCAAAAGAAAGGATGGATAAGAAGGAAGCAAGGGATAGATCTCTTGCAAATGGAAAGGGATCCGGGAGAGAGAGGGCAAGGGGGAAGCAGAAGGGAAAGAGAAATACGTTTTAAGATATACCGTGTACAGCTGCCAAATATCCAAAATGAATGTAGACATTATATGTCCTAACAACAGGATTGAAAATAGGGAAAGGGGACTTAGTGATGGAGGGAGAAGGCTTTGGGGGAAGAGGACAGAGATTCAAAAAAAGAACCAAGCTGTGTAATATACATGTATCTACTCCCCAAGATGAATATAAACTGCATATACTGCACACTTTACTAGTAAAACAAAGAAAATCCTCAGGAAATCCAACCAAACCCATCGTCAATATTAACCAAGAATTCCTTTGGATTATACAAGGCATCCAAAATTATGATCAAGTCCCTCCAAGCTTGTTGCAAACACATTTTGAAATGCATCAAAGAGGAATCTGTCATCTGTAGGCAGAAAATGTGCCGTCTGACCTAAATTACTCCCTTCTAGGTGGCTGGTCCCTTATCTTGTTGGCAAGTTCTCATTCATGAAGCAGGATTTTGTCTGCTATGAAAAAAGAGTAAATCACTATTTATATTTAATAAGTTGCTATTGCAGTTATTAATATATTTTCATAGAAGTTTTGGGCAACATAATTAAGGATTTAGAACTTAAAATATTCTCCTCCTGACAGCTGCTGATCTCTGCTAGCAAAAATTAATTTTCTGACCAAGTGCTGAAATACAGAATTGGGCTTCTCTTTTTGAGAAAGGGGGAAACAAAAACAAGCAAAATACTGGCACTTAAGCTTTATGTTCTATTTTGTATTTAATTTATTATGCTTTCACCTGTATTATGCCCTAACAAATGCCAAATAATTCTTTTAAATGTCTACTCATAAAATTTATTAATACCACACGATGTTACTCTGCTTCTCTATTAATCTGTCAAAGTGAAACATTATCTCTCTATAAGCGAATGATTAATCTTTTCCAGGTGCTGGAGATTATGTAACTCCTTTCATCCCTAATTCTCCAAATTTAAACTACGGTTTAACGTCCCATTGTGCTTATCAGTCAATTCTGTGTTCTTCAGATTGGTACAAGAATTAATTAATCTGTATTTAACTAAAACTTTAGTGTGGCCTTCACAATTTCTTAATGATGTTTCAACTTAGTTTAAAAGAAAACTAAATAAAACCAAAACCAGTTCTTAAAAATGTAGTTTATCAACTAGGGTGGACAAAATTTCTAATAACTCACTTCAGCTTTAACCTTCCTAACTAAGCTTTGGAAATCTCAGTGTTCTCCAAACCATATATGTTGCCTGCTGTCTTTTACATTTTGTTTTGGAATGAAACTTTATCAATACTTTTTCTTTTATCTTCAAGAAAAAGGCAAACATTTTGTCACAGAAAATCAAAGAGCTAAGAAATGAACATAGGGTTCTGATCTAGGGTGAGGGTTAGGAAGCAAGGAATAGATCACTTGCAAATGAGATCTTTTGATTTTCACACATTCTCTTATTTTGGTGTAAATTACATACAAACACTAGATTGAAGGAATGAATGAAGTGTAATGGATCTGCCCCCAGGTTGAAATGAAAATCTGGAGAAAACACATTCCATGAAAACAATTTCTTGAGCATGTATACTTACGTAGTTTCTCAGCAGAGAGTAATCCGAGGTCAAATTGCACTCTTAGGTAAATAGAACTTTAAAAATAAACATTTATACTCACAGAAAGGGGTTTTCCTGATTTTAGGTCTCGTTATATCCTCCCCCACATCCTGTGTAGTTAAGACTCTGCCACTCCCTCTATAGCAGAGGTAAGCAGGTGATCAACTTGTTTCAGGTGTCCATTAAGCTTCCTATTATCTATAAAGTGCTTGGCATATATTAAGGTACAAGCTAAGCACTCAAAAATGGAACATGAGACAAGTTTGAGCTTCTCTTGGAAGGTGAAACGTGGCCTCTCTCTATGTTATAGTTAATGAAACGTGCAGAACATCTCTACTTGTTTATAAGACATAGAGAAACTGCAGACCATTTAATATAAAATTGGGAAGTATTAAGTGGTTACAGTACATTCAAAGAATCGGCATGATGCTTACTGTTTCTGCTCATATTATTTAAGTTGAGGATAATGTTGAGGAAACTAGTGCTCTTGTCAATTCCCTTTCTGCCTCTTCGCCAGCTTTGGAACATCACTGACCACTCTGGTCACTGTGTGAGTGACCAGGCATTTGACCAGTGCTTGCCTTTCCCGAGGTGAATCGCTTTTATTAAAACATATTGTGAATGGCATTTCCCCTCAAAGCGTGGCCTTTTAGAGGTCACAGTAGTACTTCTCTTGCTAAAAATAATATTTGAAACTGACTCTTACCAAATAATAAACATCCGTCATTGTACATATAGAAAAAGGAAGTGAAATACTTTTCATGTCAAAGATTCAATTCCCTTTTTCTGTTTCACGATCAAAACCACTAAGAACCTTACATGTCCAATAAATGGAACAATACTTCATCATCGTGCTGTGCCCCGCAAACCTTGTATCATTCTGATCCAAACCTTCCCAGGCGGATGCTGAACACATCATTAGTTTCCCCTTTCTAGAGAGACAGTGGAGGCATTGTCGCAGGCACACTCTGAAAGCGAATTATTGCTTAATAATAATAAAGAAGTCATGATCTTACACTAGCAAAGAAAACACAAATACACGTGGAGAAGAAAAGTAAATAAGAAATAAGAGGTTAGGTCTGTTCTTGAGCGCCAACATTTTATTCTTTTATAGTCACTAATTTGCCATCATATATATAATTATTTTATGAAGATATTTGCATTAAGCAAAAATGTATACTTGCACATAGAAGACAAAAATAATAACTACTTTGTGAGGTTATCTTCCCCTCAAGCATATCCACACAAAATATTCTTTTTATACATATGTATATCTAATTCCTAAGCCCAATTTGGTGAATTGTATAGTGGGAGGAGTGATAGAAGAGAAGAAAATATATGGGAAGTGAGAATAAATTACCCACTAACAAGGAAAAGTCAGCCTGAGAAACAGCACACTAATGAGCAAATTTTCCAGCAGACACATGCACTTTAGTGCTCAGATTCATAAATTAATTCTGGAAACCTTTAGTGAATATCGACCACATATACATTACTGTCCTTGCCCTTGGTGACACTGATGGCTAAATCATGGTTCTTGACCTCAAATATTTACAGTCTGACAGGAAGAGAGACTTGCAACCTGCTAAGTGTATTAAAATATGCCGGATTGTGCTATGAAAGTACATGTGAACCACAACAGGAAACTGGAGGGAAAGACATTCTCGTTTCCCTACACAGGAGAAGGGAGGAGGAGAACCATCCGCAGTGAGGTGAACGGGCGAGGCGGGCTAGGGAAGCCCACATTGTCTAACAGAGACCTCATTAAGGGTTATTTCTAGAGAGGAACCTTATCTAAAAGTATGTGTGTTGCATTCTACTGTTGCTGGAATGTGAGGTAGGAAGTATGAAGTATAAAGATCAACCAAAAATGAATGACAACATACGAGGACTTTGCCTGAAATGTGAGATGTTGTGGGCCCAACCCTCAACATTAGAGAGTCTTTAACTTGCAGACTAGCAAAGTATACAAAGCCTAAATTTTTAATAGGAGGCATTTTGGTATGTATTGTGATTGTAAATGGAAGATTTTCTAGGCATGTGTTGATCAATATAAAACTTGATAGATACCACTTATTGAAGAATATTTTTGTATTTGAAACATCCATTTCATTTTTCATAATGAAATACCTAAGGCTAAGTCATTTATTTTTTACAATGTTTATTTGAGTTCATGTGTCCTGTCCAAGGCTGAGAGCCCACAACTGGATAAAACCATCACCCTATCAGTGTCACAAGGCAATGCAGAGTATCACTGTGTGCATGTGTGTGTGTGTGTGTGTGTGTTTGTGTGTGTGTGTGTGTGTGTGTGTGTGTGTGTGTGTATCTGTCGTCAGTTCGCTTGGTAATCTCCCTTCTTAATACCTCACAGTGATAAATAAGTCCCAACACAAATACCCTCTGGAGAGAGACTCAAAACGTATTCAAACTACAGCAACCTTCAAATCAGTGATTTGAATATTGAATTTCTATTTAGAATTACTAGAACATGCTTGAGGCTAAGAACAAAGTAAACTACAATTCTTCCAGTCTTTTAACAAGATTTTTTTCTATTGTTTTTAATCAATGAGAAGAAAAATTAAATATTTTATATAAGCAATTTTTTCTCAAGACAAAGGTATATAATTTGGATATATTCTATTAAGAATGTCTATTTTTATTATCTGTTTTTCATCTGATTTTATTTTGCTATTAAGTTTTTGTTTATTCCTTACAAATTTCGAATATTAGCATATTAATGTAGATGTGTTTTGGAAATGCTTTGTTATAATAGTTCACAGGTTGCCTTTCCATTTTAATCATTATTTGCTTTACAGTACAGAAATTTTGGCTTTATGTGACACACTTTATGCCAGCTTTATTTTGCTTCCTTAATGAAGTTGCTGCTGCTCTTTTATTTTCTATTCAGACTACTCTAACACCTCTTTAGTGGTCTTTACAACAGCTTCTTCCCACATCAGCCTATCTTCTACTGCTCTAAATTTCCTCAGGATGAGTTTTGTACCTTCTTGCTAAAGCACTCCAGCAGCCTGGCTACGAGATGAAATCTGAACTGGCTCCACAGACACAAAGAAACAGACACATTTAACTCCAAAGTACCACATAAGCCTCATGTGCAAATATCTCTCCAATTTCTTTTATTAATTTACCCCACACTTTCCTCTTAGTACAAATACTTTCTTCTTATACACCTAGTTCTCTTTACTTGAAGTGAATTTCCTAGTCTTTCTTGAAATCCCAGATTGAATATAAAACTTCTCCCATTTCCAAGGAAATGAATGGAGAGATAGCTACTCTCCTTGTCCATCATTACCTATAATACATTCTTCACATTGTTATTTTCCTCACCATATTCTGTTGTAATATTAATTTAATGTTACTGTTTTCACTAGGCCACTATGTAATAACTATTCAGGAAAAATTGTAATTCTTGTTTATTGATGGAACAAAGACCCCGAATTTAAATATTAATGGAAAATAATAAAATGAAGTCATTATTTTGTGTAAATTGATAATAAATAAATTTCTTAAAGTTATTAATTTTAAGTCATGGAATGAATTACACAGTACTTTAACAAAATATTTTTAAAAGCATTATTCATTTAGGATTTTAAAAGCATTTAAAAGCTGCTTTGAATTTTATTATTTCTTGACTGTGAACTTCCTCCTACATATTACACCAGCTGCGTGCGCCTATCACTTTGAACATTAAAAGCTGAGTGAGCTGACCCCAGTGCTTAGCCTCAGTGTGCAGCCCCTTTTCCCTTGGTTATAAGGATCAAATTAGTCTTGTTCTCAGATGCCTTAAGTATCTTACAACTTTACTTATTCACTGGCTCTTAGTTTAGGTGAGTTCCCTCAATTTCGAGTGATTCAAGTAGTTGAGAAACCTTTTAACAACATTCCTCTTGCACAGTAGGGTAAACAGTATATACTTTCACAAAATTGTTTCTAACATTTAACAAATTAGAGTAACTTCAAGCACTCTTAAACTCTAGAAAATGTCATTCAAATTCAAGCAATTTAAATACTATTTTTTCCCTAAATTTAGTGTTTCATTAAATAGGTCACCGAAGTATCTCAGGAAGGGAAGTTTTATTTAATGCTTTTAAAAATATTTTCTTTTTTTAAATATTGAGAATTCATTCGATGATTTAAAGTTAGTAACTCTAAGAAATTTATTTATTTTATCAATTTAAGTGAAATAATGACTTCATTTTATTACTTTTCGTTAATATTTAGATATAAATTATTTGTCATTAATTTTGCTTTGCATTATTTCTTTTCAATAATTTGAATATACTTTAGAGAATCTTTGTGTTGTTTATAATCAAAATTATATTAGTGTTTCTTAATAGATTGTGAATAATTGCAGTACAGTTTATGTAGCTGCTGAGGGCTGAATTGTACCATTTCAAAATTCATATGTTTAAACCCAACCTTGAATATATCAGTTTATTTGGGAACAGGGACTTCCAAGAGCTAATTAAGTCAAATTTAGACATTTAAATTGGGCAGAAGCTCAGTCTTAGAAAAGGAGATTAGAACACACCAAGGGCATCAGGGAGGACCTTGGAAAGCTAGACCAACATGGCAGCAGCCATCCGCAAGCCAAGGAGAGAAGCCAGAAAGAGACAAAAGCAAGGGGCACTTTGATCTTGGATTTTGAGCCCCAAGAAAAGAGGGTAAATAAGGTTCTATTGCTAAAGCCACTCATTTAGAGTGGTTTTTTGTTTTGTTTTGTTTTGTTTTGTTTTTTGCCATGACGATCCTTGCAAAATCAGGCTTTCCACTGGTGGTCATATGAGAAAGCGGGCTGTTTGGGGCTCTGTGTACTAACACAGGTATAAATTCCAGCTGAGATGCTTGGCGGTTGCTCGAGCCAGTGAAAACTTCTGAACTCCAACACTGTCCTGCATGAGTGGGAAATTGGTACCTGAGATTTAAATGAGTCTACAGGTAGTGAGTTATCCTCAATTATTAATTTCACTGCCTATTTTCATAATGGTAAGTACTTTTTTTTCTTTAGACAAACTTCTGTTTTCCTAAACCAAAACATTTGCCTGTAATATTAAAAATGTTTCTAAAAGACTGACTTGTATTTTATCTTTTTCTTGTCAAACTTCTTAAATAAATCACATGATTTCAAGTAAACATTTATAAAGCTCTATACTCTAGGTAAAAAAAATATACTAAAATAGTTGAAAACACACAATAAATCACCACAATAAATAAGGCCAATAATATTAGTAACTTTTAAAGATACATTGTTTCTCAGTATTGCCATAATTCAAAGAATTGCAAAATAATTGACTCTTTAGTTGTTTATTTGCTCCATCTAATTTATTTTCAAACTAATTAAATTAAATTTAAATTTTGTTTCTCAGTCACTCTCTCCATCATTTATGTCCAATAGTTACTGTATTGTCTGTTCAAGAGAGCATTTTCATCTCAAAAGATTTTATTAGACTGAGCTGCTAATCAATAGTAACCACAAAAAGCAAACATAATTGCATAAGGAGACAAAGAGATTGAAATTTCCTTATTATGGCACTCATTTCCTACAAAGATTTAAAGCATTCATAAAATAATACCCATGCTTAATTTCAAGAATATGAAATGAACATGGTTCTCAGTATAAGAATTAAAAAGTAAAGTTTCAAAGTTTTCTTTTTATTTCAGAATTAGAAATATGTCAGTAGAGTTGGCTTCATTTCCCTTTTGATAAACATAGAAAAAGAAAATCAAATGTTTATTGAAACTCTCTGACAATCAGTACTTCAAATTAATGTGTTTATTATCATCAGATATAAAAGAGAAAACAAACACTTAAAATACTGTTCATATAAATTAATTATATTAAACATCTATCCATTAATATGTGGTTTTTATTACATTCTGTGGCCTACAGTATTGCAAAATGACACAAATATCTCATCCACTTCAAAGTGAATGAAAATGTATACTCAAGATAATTTGGAAGATCTAGTGTTGAAAAGAAATATGTTGCCTTTTTAAATATTCAAATGACACATAAAATGTAAAATAATATATCAAGATCAAAATGTTATGATTTCTTTCTATGCTTGTAAAGATACATTGAACTTAGAAAAATGTTTAGAATATAGTATTATTACACAGTAGTATAAATTTATGTTTTGCAAGTTGTATCAAAGTTTCAAATTAGTATGCTTTATTTATCAATCAGTTTTAATTTTCAAAGAATTTTGAGTGAAAACTAAAGAATTCTTTGTTCCATTACTCCTCCACCTCAGTTTCCGCTCTTCTTAACCTCCTGCATTAAGGTGGAGCGTTTCTTACGGTTGATGAGCCGACACTAACACATTCCCAGTAGCCAGAGTCCACAGCATATAGTGAGGCTTACTCTGTGTTTCACACATTTTATGATCATTGGTGAATGTATACGGTGTGATCAAAATATGCAGGGAATGTTTAAATTAAAAAATCTACTACAGTAAAAGGCATACCGCCATTAGTCCATCTTTCGTCAAACACACTTATCCCGTTGTTCTTGCTGCTTTCTGAAGCAGCTCTAGAAGCCTCTTTCCTGAGTGTCTTTACAAGGTGAGTCAACAAATGGTGATGTTGTCCCGAGTGCCATCGAACAGAAGGCAGCTCATAAAAACACCACAGCGTGTCCTCATCCGCCTTATTCATGGTCTTGGCACTGTGCAGCACTTTTCTGACTCTTCCTCAAAGTCAAATGATCCCAAAAGGGCAACTTTTAAATAAATTCAGGACATACAGGCAACCAGCACAGCACAATTAAAGATATACATGAAGGCGGATTTCTTGGACTGCTTCAGAAAGTGGCAAGGATGATGGGAGATGTGCGTTGGAAATGAAGGAGCGTATTCTGAAGAGGACTAGTGGCACTGCGTCGTTTACTGTACTAATTTTTTTTATTAATTTAAACATTCACCTATGTCGTGAGCACACCTCCTAAAGTGACAGTGTATTCACTGGCACAGCCTCCCCACCTGCTGATCCCTCTAACCCTCCATTTAAGCTCCCCGCAACCAAAGACACTTTCATTTTGCAACACTTTTGTCTTTTTCAGAATTTCATATTTGGCATTATAAACTATGCAGTTTTTCGCTCTGGTTTCTTTCACTTACCAATATCTATTTAGTGTTCCTCCATATCTTTACATGGCTGCGGGGTCATTTCTATTTAAATTTTTAATGTTACTGTTACACTTTATTAAGACTTTTTAAACTTTTGATTTCACGATAAATTGAGATTTATTGCAAAAGTAGTACAAGAAATCTGCTGATGTTCTTCACACATCTTCTAACTAACCTATAGTGATCAAAATTAAAAGACTACCAGGATAATACGACACTTTAAATGACAGACTTTATTCAGATTTCCTCAGTTTCCTCACTCATTTTTTTGTTTGATTCTCAGACAGAAACCTCATCAAGCACACGATATGAAGTCAATAAAGACTGCGGCTGTGGCTGTGAGAAAAACATTAACTCCACGCTGTTTCTCAGATAACACACAGAAACTGTTGGTTTCTAAGTTTTAAAAAGTGCCCTGAGCTTGCCTGTTTGCTGCCTTCTGCCTGTCTGCCTGGCCACTCTGCCTGGATCCAGCCGATGTTCACAGAAACCTCCAAGAACTGTAAGCCAAATAAACCTTTCTTCCCTTAAAAAAAAAAAAAAAAAAAAAAAAAAAAAAAAAAAAAAAAAAAAAAAAAAAACAAACAGTGCCCTGAATGTTTTTGACTGGTTTGGACATGTTTGCCTTAAATCTTAGAATCAGCTGATCCTTGCAACTCTCTTTCCGAAACTTTTCGGGAAGCTGAAAGGATAAAACAAGTGAGTCCAAGTTTCTCTGTCTCAGTCGCTTTTCTAGAGCCAATGATTTGCGAGAGAGCAGATTTAATACGGGACAAATAGAAGTGACAGCATTCACACAGAAGCCAAACGCAGGAAGAGTGCAGGACATCTCCTTATGCACTGGAGACTCGAGAGATCCAATCAAGGGCTGGGAGCCCACAGCAAGGTCCCAGCTAAGTCCCTGTCTGCACTGAAAGGCTGAAGAAATCCAAACTGGAACCAAGATAGGATGCTCACAGCAGAGATGAGGACCAGAGCTCCCCCTAAGTGAACAGCAGCCATAGTAGACCATGGCAAGGCCCCGAGCTCCTTCTTTGACAAGAACAGCCACGTTCCCTTCGGGAGAACCAGCCGCAGCAGAGCTTCTCCTGGGAAACAGCCGCCGCCATCTTCTGCTCCCTTCTCCTTTATTCTGTGTCGGCAACAATCCTCAGGTGGATCCTCTACGCCCAGAACTGCACCAACTCATTCCAGGTGGGTGTTCCTGCTCAAGTTGGCCACAATAAGTCCTCCACAGTCTCTAATTTGAGGTACATTTCTCTGGGCTTTTGCTGTTGCTGCTTCTGATTTCTCCTTCCTTCCATTTATGTTGCCAAATCTTTTTCCACTGTTCTAATACCTTCATTCTAATTAAACTGACTTAACTTTCAGCTCTCATTTTCCTGGGCTCTACCTTTATTCTCCCACATCCTACCATTTAAGACCCAGATGTTCTAGCAACTGGAATTGTGATGGGTGCCACTGTTAAAATCAGAAGGTCTTGAGCGCTTTCCTTTTACATTAAACACAAAAGTAATTGGAAAAACATTTTCCAAACAACAAAGAAATTACTTCTCATTCTCTGAAAACAAGGAGCTAAGAGGTAAGACCACAAAGGCAAGAAAACATGGAAATTTTGTACTCAAATTATTTTAATAGAGGGGTAACATAGGATGGGCTCGAGTTTCTCGGAAATAAGTGTCTGATGTCACAGTACACAGGCTAACCATGAGAAATAGGTTACAATTAGCTTGAATCAACATAGCAAATATGAAACACCAACATTTTATTCACCCTATTCCCTGTTCATAAGATAACTGATAATTTCAAAAGCATTGACCAAAGAATTACCTTTTACAGATGTCATTCTCTTAGAGTGTGGAACACTCACAATCATATTCTGTGCCCTGGAGAGCCCAAAAATCAATTCAGAAGATTGTTGTTTGAGTATAGCGAAGTTGTAAAGATAGTAATCATATTCATCCTTTCATTTATTTTTACTAGTAGAGGTTTGCAGTACATAATGCTGACATTCATTTCAGGAAGTTGGTATATGTACTTAACACACCTTAATTATTTTTCTTTTCTCCCCCTCCCTTCCTCCTTCCTCCATCCCTAGATCCCCATCCCATTTGCAAAGTCTATTTCCATGTTTCCTATTATCTACTTTTATTTTCTGAAATTATTTATGCTTTAGTTTTCGCATGTAAGAGAAGTTATGTTATATTTATTAAGCTTGCATGACTGATTAATCGTCATCTTACTTTAAAAGGTTTCAAGTGACAAATAGGAAAGATACACAGTCTTTATATTTATGTAAAATGTTGAGAAACTCCATTTCCTGTATCAATGGATTTATTCTCCAAGTCCTCCTCATATCAGTGAATTACATCAGTGGCCCAGCTGCTGAAACGAGGGGCAGAGAGATCACTTTTTCCCTTGTGTGATTCCCCTTCTAAGAGCAGACCAGTCACTATGGGCACTGCCCCCCAACACCCCATAAACCATCAATCAATTCTTTACATGGACTAGTGAAATAATCTCCTTTCTTCTAATCTTCCTTATGCCTCCCGCTTTAATTGAATCTTCATATCCTATTAAAAATATAAGTGGTGAAATTTCCTCCTGCAATAAAACTTATCAGGTTTCCCTCAGGGCCCTCTTCTGCTTTGGTGTTGGCTTCTAACATCACCACTGATGACACTCCAACATCCTTGCTTCTGATCTTCCCTGGAATATATCAGATTTCCCAGCTCTGCTTATAAGTCTATTAAAAAAAAAAAAGAGGCTGTTGATCCAATTGTGCCCTTTTCACATAGAAAGAGCACAAAACAGTAACTTACACCTCAAGATACACACTATCCTTTCACTCAGTGTTTCTCACACATAAAATTCAGCAGCCACTTGCAGTAAAAACTGATCATATTTTACTTTAAACTGTTTTCTAAGATGTGGTTTTAAAGAAATACTTGAAGGAACATTAAAGAGTTAACATCTGAGAAAAATGTAGCATTTCATTCTCTCGGCCACACAGTGACACTTTAGTCTGTCGGTGAAATAAACCTGTCTCATTTATTCTGCTTTCAATTTCACAACTGAGTCTGAATAAAAAATAATCATTTGCAACACTAGAGAAAAACCCAGTGGAAAATGGAATAAATCATCTTTCTCTATATCTGTTATTTTTGTATAGACTGTATTCAGAAAGAGTTTCAAGCTTTCTGCTCAGTTTAAAATAAACTATAGATGACCTCTTGCTGTTTAATTGTAACAAACATAAGTACAAATATTTTTGTTGAAATGCACTAGATTTCTTACAAAAAAAGCATATTCCATATAAATTTTTCCTTGAGAAAAATATGAAGATATTAATTCTAACAATATGAACACTCATTATGCATATGTAGTGAATTACTGGATTTACATGCTTTTTAAATTGCTTAATTGCCTCATAAAATAGGTACATATTAAAAGTTTAGCAAAGTCTGGACCCATGGTAAGCCTCATTTTTAATCCCATGTGTATTTGTTATGAATATGAAAGTATTCAAATGTGTAATTATTCAGCTATTTTTATTCATTGATATAGTACTAAATATAATTGAACTTCTTTTGATTTGCTAGCTTAAATTTGTGGGGAAAAAATTCAAGCTAACACTCTGTAGCATGGCAAAAATGCTGTGGAGTTGAAACTTGAAGGCATGCAATAACTAATGTAATTAATGTCAGTATTAATGAGGGTAAGCAAAAAAAAATACAACTACATCAGTGTATTTGTTCCTATAAAAGATAAGCTTTTTTTAAAAGTATTGTATAATTGTTTGAATTTGAGCAGAAGGAAATGTGTTGGATATAATTCAACTCATGATTTAATTTTTCCTCTAGGTGTGGTATGAGGGACTGAACCCAGGGCCTGCACACTGAGTTACACCTGCAGCTCCTTTGCATTCTTAGAGACAATCTTGCTAATTTGCTGAGTTGCCAAGACTGGGCTTGAATATATGATCCTTCTGTTTAACCCCCTAGAGTTTGGGGATGACAAGTATGTACCACCAAGTCTGACTTGATTCACAGTCTTGATTTAGATGAGGAAGAGCTACGACAGATAGCAGAGGAGCTTAGGATTTTATTTAACTGATAGACTTTGGTGTCAGGGAGGTTTGCTCTGAAATCCTAGCCTGAGCCTTATTTGCTCGATAGCCTTGGGAAAACTACTTATCATCCCCGAATTTGGGCTGGTCATTAGAGAAACAGAGAAAACAGTTACACTTCACTAGATGTTTTTAAAGTTTTAGCAGTAAATACATGTAAAATGAGTCATACAGGTAGTGAAACGGACAAGAGACTTTCAATAAATGGCAGGCGATGCACTGCTGTGAATGAACCTGTACTGGGTCCTGTGGGGAATCTTCTTGCAATACTGTGCTGCGTCCTCCCTGCAGAAAAGAGCTCATAAAGCTGAAGTTTTGTGGCTGTAATGTCTCTCTGTGCTCTGCAAGGGCTGTGAATGTCCCTAAGATTTTCGTCTATTTCAACCTATTCCTACTGACGACATACATATTCACACACACATTAGAAGAATAGGGGGGAACTTTAAAAGACTCAGTCACAGGTATCTGTAACAAAGTACACCTGCTCACGGTCATTCTTCTTCTGTGTGTGTCTAACCTAGAAGAAAATCCCGCCATTACTGAGCAGAATGTGGGATGCCGACTGCAGGGAAGGGCGGGAGAATTTCAGTAAGGAGCTGGGTGTGTTGGTGTCAGCTTGGTACTTGAGAGGCAGAGGCATGACAGTCACTGGAGAAAGATGCTGTCTCACGGGGATGAAAAGAATTAATGACTATTGTGAAGATTAACGAGAAAGAATTCTAACAAGAGAAAACAAATTTTGTTGTGTGGAATTAATAATCTACCAAATGTGAAGATAATATCTCATTGCTTCTTTCAAAAAACACAAGTACGATTCACTGACTTGAAATGTTTGGCACAACTTTAGAACATTTGATAGCAATGAAAGCCTCAAGGAATTTACATGAAGTGGTAAGAAATAGAATAACATAAATTACCTAAATGAATGATGGTTACAATAATACAACAAAATTATCCTATGAATATTTATACAAACTATGACAAGGTAATTATGAATAAAGTTAAATTGTAAAATATTTGTTTAAATGTCAAGCACAGAGAAACAGCAATCAAAATTTACATTCCGTATTCAAGAAATGCATTTTCACATTTTACTGGGTTTTGGGGAAAATCTACATAAAGATGATATTAAAGAAGGTATTGTTTTTTCTTTTTGAAATTGCCAACCAAGTCTTCAATATTTTTGCAATGAATACAATTAAAGAAAAAGACAAAAAAATGTGTGAACTATTAATCTCTGTGTAATTCTTCCCGAACGAGTAGGAAATAGTTTTACTATTTATTAAAACAGAAAATGCAACACAAACATTTTCCACTCCATCCTGGCTAATATGAAATAGACTCTGACCTCGAATCATTCCGAAACTTACAAGTACATGGAGTGTGTGGCCTCGCGATTATTAGAATTTAGGTCTAACATGTGCCCCCTGCGCGCAGAGGCGGGGTTGCTGGGAGATGATTGGATCGCGGGGGCTGAGGATTAATCCACTGAGCTCAGAGATGAATGGCTGCCAGGAGGAAAAGCCCAGTCGGGGGTGGTCACCGTGGAGGTGGCCTGGAAGGGCCTGTTCTTGTTCCTGGTTCCGCGCATCTCTCGCTTCCTGGCTGCCGCCAGTGAGCAGGTTCACTTCGCCAGGCCCCTTCACGGTGCTGTTTCTGCCTTAGAGCCAGCTAAATGTGCAGTGAACATCTGAGACTGTGAACCAAATGAATCTCTGCTGCAAGTTGTGGGTGTTGGGGCGTTTGCGTCCCAGCAAGAGAAAAGCTAACTAGTAACATGATAAAAGCGTAGGTGCTGCATCCACACTTCCTATGTTATGTATCGGTTACAACTTAGTATGTGATCTTGGATCAGTTGATTAATTTATTTAGAAAATAAAATTTTAATACAATCTGTCTCAAGACTTGGTGGGAGAATAGATGATCTAATATGTAAAATATTTTTCTCTCAAATGTAGAACTGCAAGAGACAATGGCCTTTAATTTCAAGTGATTAGTATTATAACATGATATAATTTTAAAATGTGCTTTAGACTTTTCACCAGAAACATGGATTTCCAAGTATTAGTATGAAATTAATGCATCTGTTTAATCATATTCACGTTTAAGTGAATATATCAATGTAAGAGAAATAATGCATCTATTTATTCAAGTGCATTTAGAAACCATCATTTCAATACTCACAGAGACTCGATTTTTTTTTTTTTTTACCTTTTAAAGACCTTCTGTTGAGGTGATTTCAAATTCAGTTTTGTTTGGAAAAATGTCCTCATTTCCCCATGCTTATAAATAATTAGCCAAATGAATTGAAGGAACATATTTTGTTCAAGAGCATTTAAATTGAGTTAATTTCATTTGCCTATAAAACATTTCATTGAGCTTTAATGAGCCAACAGTTCTGGCAGAAAACTACCAATCTGCAAATGCCTTCAAAAAGTGCTTTGAGATTGTTTGAAAGTGGTTATCGTTACTTCTCTAACAGCTGTGAATTTCAGAGGGGATGATGTTGCTAATGACGTGATTAGTTACAAGTCGTCTTGCACTGCAATTATTCTGGCAGGGATGAAAATATTTATCTGGGGAGATCCGCTAAACTGGACAATGAATGAATACCTCTGGCTATTTTTTCAAGTATTCAACTTGTTAGTACAATACATATTACCAAAAAGTTTTAAGACAAAAATGCATATCATAACTTCAATAAGTACACACTAAACTATGTCAAAGCTCCCTGACAACCCTTTAAAGCAATCGTGTTATGGATGTGAGGTGAGCCACACATTACAGCATCACAGACAGGTTTCATAGATGTGAAAATTTTATTTTGTTTTGAGCAAGACCCTCTGCATAAATGTCCGCTTAACTTGGCTAGATTTTAGACAAGTTTCTTCTTGGTTATAATCTTGCTGTCTCTGACACTCTTTTCTTACAATATTTGCTTTTAAAAACATTCACTTGTAAATTGTTTTTTTTTTTCCCCCCTTAAAAAGTAAATGCTCTCCCAGCTGCTCAGCAAGACAGTCTTTCTCAAGAACCTGGAAACCAGCTGAGCATGGAGACTCATTCCTGTAATCCCAGCACTCTGGAAGGTTGACTCAGGAGGATCACAAGTTCCAGCCCAGCCTGGGAAATTTAGTGAAATGGTGAGACTTTCTTTATCTCAAAATCAAAGATTAAGCAGGGGACTGGGGCTGTGGCTTAGTGTGAATGTCATGGGTTACATTTCAGTAATGGAGAAAACAAAAGTGGAAGTCACTTCCCTGAAATATAACTTTAAAGGAAGACAACTCCTTATCTCCCGGTCCGTATAACAGAGTAAGTGCTTAACTTACACAAGAAGCAAAATTAGGAAAAATGACAACTTAGTCACTTTGCACTTTCTCACTCCTTAAACTCTGCAGTAAGCTCCTAGTAGCTTTTCCCAGCATTTGAAACGCTCTTGCGTATTGCTGTAATAGAGTTAAATTCAATCCCTTTTCCCCCTTGCAATAATTTTCAATCAATTTTTATTTGCCTGGTTAACTTGCCGAACACAATTTTTCTTTGACAGTTTTTGTTTCTTACTTATGTGGGTTATTGTTCAAAATAATATTTGACTGATGTTAAGAGTAATCAAATGAAAGTAAAATGAATTGGAAGGATGTATCTTCATTAATTTTCACCTTTTTTCTTTTGATAAAAATTACAAATTGATGGTAACAAAGTCTGGACTTTACAAAAGCATGTAGTTTATCATATTTACTTTGTGCAAACATTCTTCCGTGATTCCTTGTCTTTGAATGGTGCATCCATTGAATAGTTGAGCACAGAACCTTCGCTTGGCAAAGCACTGAGATATATATAGGAAATGTACAACACTTGGCTAAATTTCTAAATATGCTAAATATGTTGAACAATTTACAGCAAAAAAAAAAAAAGGAAAAAGAAACACTGGACTTGCGTGAGTAGAGTCTGTTCTAGTGGTCAGTCAATTAAAAAAAGAACATGAAGCAATGCTCCACAGCAGTGTAGTACACGACAGATAACATATTTATCTTGCTTCCTTATACTGGCTTTCCGCAAGCTAGATTGATGTCATATTTACCGTAATTTATTCTCTACGTTGCATAGATCCTGTTGCCTATGTACAAAGGAAGACTTATCTTCCCCATTGCTCCTTCGGATATAAATACTTGAAGATAAAATGATCAAGAAATTAAGCTACATATTCATCAGAAAGATGGAAGAGCATCATCAGTGACTTTCGACATTTGATGAAAACTGGCATTTGGTGGTTTGATTTAAGGATTCCAGAATCTTCACTGGCCAGACAGAGTTTTTTAACGCCTGAACTAGCATTTTGATATTCTTCCCATATCGTTATAGCCATCATTACAACAAAGCTCTGCATTAAGGAAAGAGTGAAAGTTACTGTGTAGCAGACACTAGTATCAGAACCACATTTGCTCCTGCCTTGCCACGCATCCATAAACACTCCTAAGAGTACTGCAGAGTCAAGTAAAATTGTCATTGTCTTGGAAGAAATAAAATTAGTGTTTAGAATATGTGGCGAGCACGTTTCGTAGTGATGGGTCGGACTGTTTGAAAGCTTAGTTATGACTGGGTAGTTGTCACCTGCATTGACACACTTTGGGGAATGTGGGCAAGATAAGGAAAGTCGGATAGGTGGGGAGAGAGAAGAGCGATTTTATGTTTAGGAGATTCTCAGACACGGAAAGACCAAACTAGTAAGAAAAATACCGCCATTACTCCTAGTTTTACACTGACATTTTGCTTCATTTGCTTTAGTGTTATTTCATGAGTAATTCTTTGCCCGTCATTCATTTGGTTGTCCCTATATTCTTGACTTGTAAAAGAGATAGAAGCGAATAGACTTCATGCAGGAAAATTTCTTAGTGCAGAGAATTAAAAGTACTTAAAATAATCGTATTTATAAGTTAACACTATTCAGATATTGGGCCCCTGACATTAGCTTCAACAAATTTCTTCAAAATTCAAATGTAAAATTCATATTAACTCATAACTCTAAATATGGTTATTGTAGTATCCACAGGATGACCCAGACATGCTCATTAATTTACCCACCAATACCTGTTATTTTTCATCTGTTTTTCTCTTTCTCCTGGACATACAATGATAAAAAATAAATGATATGGGCAATGCTATCTGTCAGGGAGGGTGCTTGAATCCAGGACTCTAGACTAACACAAGAGACAGCTAGGAGGGATAGAGTGGTGAGTAACACTGTCCTCATCACCAAATCTTTCCTGAAACACAATCTTCCCTGATCTGGCCTCGTATCCCTGTTTAGCACCCTTCCCACCCATCCAAGCCCCCGCGACCCCCCACTTCTCCTCCGTGCTTCTTACAGGGGCCACTTAACCGAAGTCTGGCCATCAGTCCGGCCAGCACTCACTGATCCTCAGTGACCTCTATCCTGCTCACCAACTCAATGCTTCTAAAAATACTCCCGACTTCCCCAGGAGCAAGTTTTTCTGCTCTCACTTTTGTTTTTTAAAAGGAATTTATTTTTGTTTCCTCATGGTTATGGACATTAAGCTCACTGAGTGTAGAATTATGCATTTCTCCTTAAATCTCCAATTTAGCACAGTGTCTAGCAATGTTTACTGAGTAGTTTAATAAAGGAAAATGCAAACACTGAGACAACTTTGACGCATTTTAAATATACACTGCCGATCTCTATCACCTCTGTAGTTTTCCTCCTAACAAATGTTACTCAGTTACCTTTTATGTTCTGGGTCTTTGGGTTTTTTAATACTGTTCTTAGAGTCTTGCTGAGTTTGCTTTTTGAAATTTTTAATTTCAATTTCTTTTCTTGATACATAACAACTTATAAATTGTACATAATGGCAACTGCACAGTGTTAGGTACACGTATATGCTGTTCTGTACTCAAATCAAGTGAAACATGTCTATCTCCTCAAATATTTACAACATTTTAATGGTGAAAGCATTCAAACTCCTTTCTTCTAGCTTTTTGGAATATATAGAATATTATTGTTATCATATGTGTCAAAACCTCCGGAGTAGCCAAATAATGAGAAACCTTTCGGCAGGCTGTTCCCACATTTCTCAGGGTTGAATTTTCCTTCAAGAGTGACCAGTAATGCTGATAAGACAGCAAGTTTTGAAGCTGTCAAAGGAGAATGGGCACAGTTTAGAGCAGAAGCAAACTATGCTGATTTGGCCTCGAAAATCTCGAGCAGCTATTTTAGTCAATTACTGAGCGACTGTTGGATATTAATTCAATACTTCAAGTTTCAACTACTGTAGCCAAAGGCAGTCTCGGGTTACAATTGGCTGGCTATGAAGAGGGGTCCGAGCGACTGCAGAAGAAAGGAATGAGTTTAACAGGAAGATTTGCCACTTGTGATATGAAAAGCGTGCCTCTGTTCATGGATTGGAAGACCAACTAAGGGATGGAGGCAGAAGGAAGAAGAAAGAGTGAGAACAGAGACAAGGAGAGAAAAGCTTCAGCACACATATGTCACAAGGAACGAAGAAGCTGTCTAATGATAAATGACGCTTTCAGTGTGACAGCTTTTTACCAGTCTTTTAAAAGGTCCCCAGAGGAAAGTTCCTAATATCAAAGTGTCAAACACAAAATACAAACAAACAAAAGCAAGCAGAAACCCTTACTCTATCAAAACCAACATTTTATGATATTTCACAAGAAATGTTCTCTGGGGTGCCCTGGGGAGGGAGACCCACCCTCACGTGAGTTGGAGCACATCCCTCCCCAGGCTTAGTGTAGCCCTCATGCCCCGCTCAGTGAGAATGTGCTTTCAGTCCGCAGCCCCGCCGGAGGAGGCATCTTTCAGAAAGAGCTTCATTTCCACTGCTGGTGATCACATCAAGACACACTGCTTTGGTGTGCAAAACCAAGCCAGAGTCTGGGGGTGGATGGTGGTGACGCAGAATGTGGAAAGATATTTTCAATCAGTGACTTGAAGTCTTTCAGTCCATCATGTACATCTAAAGTTAGTCATTGAAAGAATTTGCAGAGAAAATAACAAAAGAGTTAAAATAACTTACACAAGTTAGCCATGTAACATCCTAGTTCATACGATGCCTGAACACGTGAGTGACTAAGAACTAGGAGCGAGCAGAGGGCTTGGGACAAGGACTAGACTACAGAGCTTGCTGCAGTGATCCCTGCGCTGCCTTGAAAGGGCAACACATGATCCTCACCCTTCGGAGTGCTGGACCAGTGATTTGGGATGAGACCTGAATCATTGTTTTTAATAATTCCTAAAGTAATTTGAGCCGGAAAAATCCTGTATCAGAGACTAAGGACTGTGCTGGTCAGCAAGAACAGTGTACATGGCAGGAGAAAAGTGCATTTAGGGTTGCAGGGGGATTTTCCACCTCTGATTTCTCTGGAGCCTCCTTAGGGTGTGAAGGAACATTCACATTCTTATTATCAACTTCTTATCCTCGTTATAGTAATTAATACATTCTATATTGTGAGGCAATCAGCCAATCTGCTGTTTTGGAACAAACATGGCAGAGCATCTATGGACTCTGCATGAATTAGCTCGGCCAACAGAAACCTGAAATACTACTGATTTAGTAAATGTTCTAAATAATAGGAAACATGCAGAGAGAGATAAAGTACCTTCCATAAATTCATGTAATAAATGACAAGAGTGTCACATAGGAGCTGTGGCACACACCTGTGACCTCAGAACTCTGGGAAACTGGGGCAGGAGCATCTAAATTTGAGACGAGCCTAGACAAGCAATCAAGTTGGGAAGATCCTGTCTCAAAAAAAAAGGTAGGGGGGTGCCGAAGATGTTGCTCCGTGTGAAGACCCTGTGTTCAGTGCCCAGTGTGGTGGAAGGAAGCAAGGAAGAAAGGAAGGAAGCAAGGAAGGAAGGAGAAATGGAGACAGAGAGGAGGGAGGGAGAGAGGACAGAATGGAGGGAGGACGAAACAGAAAGAGAGAGAGATAGAGGGAAGGAAAGAAAGAAAGAAAGAAGGAAAGATATTCAGAATTCAAATAGTTCTATCAAGCAATACTGATTTGCACAATAATTTACTTAAAATAATGGCAAGTTTAGTCCAAAATCTAGAGAAAGGAATGAAAGGAGAGGACACATTTCACAACATCTGACGTCAATCTGTTGGAGAATGGCGTATACTGAGCGCTTTATTGTGCAACAGTCGTAGGCAAAGGAGACACAGCAGTAAGAGAAATGAACGTGTACCTGCTAAATGACACTTAGAAACTATTTCTGTTACTGCTAAATTTAAACAAAATGGAAAATATGCAAATACTATTATTGGACAGGCTGTATGAGCAAAAGCTTTTCACAAATTACCATGTTAAATAGCCTAACACTTCAAGGCAGATATAAGTAGCCCTCTTTACAAAAAATAACAAAGGACGATTTTGTCGATAAAATAATGCACCCTTTTCATGCAAACAGACATTTCTAGATTCAAATTTATTTCCCACTCTTAAGTCTTTCCTCTTCTCACTGTCTCCTGTTAAATCATCACTACTGAGGTCAAAAGGCAAATGAAAGTTACGAACTGATAAAACAATTCTACTTGACTTGCATTTATCAAATGCTTCTCAAATGCCAAATGCTGTGTGTGTTAGTTTCCTCTCATTGATGCAGTAAGTAACTCAAATCTCGTGACTCAAAACACTACAAACTTATTACCTGGCTATTTTAGAGATCAAAATCGAAAATTTTTGTGGGGCTAAAGTCAAGGAGTAAGCTGAGTCCCGTGTCTCCCCGGGTTCTGCAGGAGCCGCACTCCCTTTACAGGGTTCTGGACTCACGTGCAACGCCCAGCTGAGAGCTATCTGCCTTCCATCCCTGCTTCCTACACCACGCAGTACACGGAAAACTGATAAAGCAAATGGCAAACCACCTAGTGGAGAGGAAAAATGTTAAATCAAGATATTTAATAAATAAAAGTACCAAGTAAAAGTGAGATGAAGGATCGTACTATGACAGATAATGTCGACGTGAATTCTGGTCCCAACCCACCCTGGGAAAGTGAATGTCCTCTTGCTGGTTCTGTAGAAAGAAGTGCTGTATGCACACTACAAAGACTCGTGCATTAGTTCTCTGGCTGGCCTCTGTTTCCCTCCCCTGGTCTTTGCACTTGCCTCCTTAGGGCCTGGTGTTTCCCTCTCACTTTCTCCACCGAGCTTCACTGGGTCAGCGAGAAGTCTCACACCCACCTGGAGGAGAAGGCCCAGCACCCTGTAGGAAATCATCATTTCACTGGGAAAGACAGAAAACTGCAACCACAGCAGTGGGGATTTCTGATGGAAAATTAGCCGTCCATCATCAAACCCACCAGGTATTGAAATAACGAAACCCCCAATCAGCTTTTGTGAGCTCCCCCTTCCTCCTCCTCCTCCTCTTGCTCCTCTTCCTCCTCCTCTTCCTCTTCCTCCTCTTGCTCCTCCTCCTCTTCTTCCTTCTCATTCTCTTGCTCCTCCTCTTTCTCCTCCTCTACCTCCTCCTCTTCCTCTTGCTCCTCCTCTTCCTCCTCTTCCTTGTCCTTCTTCTCCTCTTCTTGCTCTTCAGCTGCATGGTGTCAGGAGTTAGGCAAGTACAGAAACTGGGGAGAAGAATAGCTGAAGAGCAGTCCTGCGTCTCCGTGGACCTGCAGGGTCAGGCGCAGAGCGTGGGATAATTTTGCAGCAGATGTTAATGCAGACACTGTGGAGGGCTGCGGAATCGGCAAAAAACATACTAGTCACCCGGTAGGTGTCAGGCAGTCAGTCTTGGCTTTATTCCTGTTGATTGATTGATTGATGCCAAGGATCAAACCCAGCACCTCATGCATCACAAGAAATTACATGCGTCACTGAGCTAGATTCTCAGCACATTTGAATCACTTTTTCTGTTAGTTTTTAAGCCAATCTTTATTCGTGGTTATTCAGGGCTTTTATTGAGAGCTTATGAATAGAAGAGACCCGGTAGCAGATCCAGAGATTATTCTAGATTCAACTGCTCTGATTCCTCCCTACTCGCTTTGTGTAACTAGTATAACTGCTGAATTTCTGACTTGCCAGAAATGTAGACTAAAAGCAAACTGCTAATGTAATGCCATCCAGCTTGGCAGCCACCACGAGGAGGTCTCACCCTAATTCCTTCATTCAGGTCTAATGATCTCACATCCTCAAATCCCATCACTTTGGTGACTAGGACTTAACTGCATAAACATTCAGTCCATAAATATGTTATTATTAACACATCAGCAAACAAAGGAAAGATGAAGTTAAATAATTTGCTTAAACTACTAAGTGCTTCAAGTAAGATTCTTCCCCAGGCAAAGTGCTCCAGATCTTTACACTCATTAACATATGAGACACATGTGTTAACTTACTAGCTGACTGTCCACTTGACCTTGTAAGCAACAACTCAGGGAAGTGAAAGTTTTATTCAAGAATCCTATACTGCAGACCCCTGAACTGTTGTTCCTGCTCATTTCCATCACTTTACAACACTCCTGAGCCTCCTCCTCATTTCTACCCATTACCTACTTTCCAAACACCTAATATTCTTCCAGATCAAAGCAGCATAAGGCATAGGATGTCGCTCTTGGGGAGACATAGTTTTATTTGAGACCCCTGAAATACATGATCAGTGTCTCCTCGTGTCGCCCAGTCCTGCTCGATCTGGGTGGGCACCATCTCTGTACTCTGTGCTTTCTTAGGGCCCACCCATGCCTGGTCAGGATGCCTCTGGCCTCGGAAGTTGACTCACACATGGCCGCAGGGCTTTTGCACACCTTGGTTTCCTATCAGACAGGGGAGTGTTTCTTATGGCAGAGTTGTGTTTATCCTCACTGAGTCAGGGACTCAAGAGAGCCAGAGCGCACAGCAAAACTAAGGCCCACGGAGTAAGAGATAATACATGAAGTGTATTTCCTGACCTGCTGTTGTACGCTCTCATTTAACATCTAAACTCCTCATGTGCATATTAAGTAATCATATGACTTCAACTCTGTCTACGTCGAGGCACACACTTTTCTGAATTCCATGGCGCCTTCTTGTTCAGCAAAGATCTGCATGGATTTCACCTCGAGTCCTCCATCTGGGATCACCTCATGCCTGTGTCCTGCTGAAGAGCCAGTTAGGGGTCTATATAGCAGCAAGAGAGCCATATTCCAAGAAATAATACGAGAACTTGAAGTAAGAGAGTTTGGTACTCAGAGAAACAGGAATATTTTAAAGCCTTTTATTCTACACATTGAGAATAATAACAAACTGGAAATTGCATTAGAACATCTTTCTATAAAAAGTCCATCTAACATGAAATTCCAAACTCTATCTTCTAAAAAATGTTACACTGTATTTCTTACATAATTCTATCCTCTTAAATCTCATATTAGCAATTTTACAATGCATTATTTCTAAGGCTTAACCAGAACCTTCTAATATGTAATTTTTTTTTAATTCCTAAGTTGACAGTAGGTTTCTGTTAGGAAATATGATATTTCTTTGAAGGAGTTCGTGGATATTGACCTGATCACAGGTTTTTATGTATGGGAAATTCCTAAATTAGTAGAATTTTATATAATTTCATAACAATTTACTGGTAAAATATGATTCAAGTCTAGAATCTTGATAAATTTTAAAGAATAATCTAAATTTTAAAAATATCTTTTTAGAGCACAATTTTAAATAATTTTATTACCACAAACATAAGACCTAATTTATCTAATACTTACTGAAGTTACTCTCTGAAATATGAGTACTACAATATGCACCAAATGTAGAAACTCTGGTAGTCATACTGCTTTATTTAAAAGGTAAAATGATTATATTACAAATTCTACATGCATTGTCTATTTTAAATGTCTTGAATTGTAAAATGACACAATAAATCACAAAATATCATACACTTGAGAATTTTCAAAGCAGAATTGAGAAGTCTACTTCACAGCACTCTTTCCTTGTGCTGTCAAGTTACTTTTAATTTGCTGATTTAGAACAGAGACTAGGCAGCAATTTTAATGTGATAACTCCTGTACACTTGAAATCTAATTTCAATGCTTCGTTCATGAAAATCACTGTCTGTGCATCCGGCATAGCAAGCTCTTTCCCATGGTCCCTGCGTGTGAGGTCGAGCATGGGGAGGACTCTGCGTGTGGTGTGGGCCCAGCACCTGCCCTGAGAGACACTGTGGGAAGTTCTAGAGCTTGAATGGCCTTGAAGAGCTCTCCCGAGGGTTGCGTGAGGGCCGGGCCTCCCTCCACCCTCCCTCCAGGGGCCAGTGTCGGTTGGGGCTGCCCCGAGGAGGCAACAGAAGCAAAGAGATGATCAGAGTTGTCTGTAGTCAGCGCTGATGGCCACAAGTACAACAAAATCATGCATGTAACAGGATTGGGGGGGGAGAGGGAAAAGTGGGAGGGAGGAGGGAGGAAGACAGAAAGAGGAGAGCTTATCTCCAATCTTCTTTCTTGGCTCCATTTTTAAAGCTTTCCTAAGTAACGTGTGTTTGGGACAGTTGTATAAAGAGGACTTTGATGATTTTGCTACATAATAATCTCCGCCACATCTTGTTAGGACTGACAATATTTTCCATCCTTCTAGACTGAGACTCCACTTTGCTGTGGAGTTAATACTGGGGACGCCATCTGGAAACTGCCTACAGGGCTCAGAGTGTGACGCCAGAACCAAATTTGAGACCGAGAAAGACAGAGGGTGGACGTTGTCTCGATGTGAACTGTAATTCTTAGAGTCCCTCCTCCACATACAAAGGAATTTTTAAATCACTAAAGAAAATGATAACTTTTATTATCGTACAACTTTTTCCATTAAATATTTCTCAGGTATATCGTATCATCCCAGAATTATTTAACTTTATGGCCAATCCTGAGCTTGAAGCCTAGGAATACGCAGACCGGAAATCGTGAGTTGGCAAAGTCCCCTGAAGTGCCCCAAAGAGGAGCCAGGTTCAAGCAGAGGCACATGCTGAGCAAAGAGCCTCCAGTTAGGAAGATTGTAGAAGCAATGCCAGCCCTTCAGTTCAACAGAAAACACCACTTATCTACAGAAGTTACCAGTAGAATGGTGATTCATGAGGCTTTGTAATCTACTCTAAACATTTCAGTGAAAGATGTGATCAGTTCTCCATCTTTAACCACTTGAGAAAGAAGCTGAAAACTTCGATCTCCCATGCAAAATTTATGTTTACAATTTTGGTTTTTGTTGTTGTTGATTTTTAATCAATATCACCAGTTAATCAGTGTTTACAGCTTCTAACGAAAAGTCATTTAAAAAGTCATTTTTCCCTCTTCTTTTCCTGTTCTACTTTGTGTGTCTATTTTCTCTGTATATGCACTAATGGCATATTTTTAGTTATTACAGGACTTTAAAACTCTGGTTAAACAGTACAGAAATTGGTCTAGCTTTTTCTTTTTAGAATGAAATGTATATTTAATCCCTTTGTATTTTTACTTTGCTTTTTTCTTTTTTTCCTGTGATCATATTAATTATTTTTATTTTATTCCCTAACATTCAGTAGGACTGTGATGTATACGATCACCTATGTAATTCATTTTGGGTGGTTAATTTTAACTTTATTTGAGTATTTTATAGTCATAATTAGAAGGATGTTGGGAGAAATACAAAGAAAATGCTGCCATCCATTCTTCTGCTGTGTATGTCAGTATTATTTTTATAGCAGCATTGTTCCATGCTGCTATAAAAGTGAAGTGAAAGTGAAGCTTAGTAAAACAACAACAACCCTCTCATTCTTTCTTCACAGAATGTCAAGTTTAAGATGGCCCCGATGCTGTGGTAGGTGCGATAAGAGATCAGACTGGGTTATTTCTTCTGAACCTGAGCCGGCACGGATGCTGTGGTGCTTTGAGCATGCGGGACAAATAGTCCTGGGCATGATTCTGGGACCAGCGCTCTGGAGACAGCAGACTCTTCCTGACTCTTACGGCACACTGTACTGGGGACCTGAGAAATCTACAAATCTCACCTTTCTAAGCTAATAAGGAGGGGAATGAAACCGAGCTAGCCACACAGGCACACTTCCATTTATCTATCTATCTATCTGTCTGTCTATCTGTCTGTCTGTCTGTCTGTCTGTCTCTCCATCCATCCAGATGCCTATCAGAAGTTCCACTGAGCCGGAGAGTGAGAGCACTGAGTGATCAGGTATTATAGTAATCAGTTAAAAGTGATGGGCACAAATGAAAATGAAAGAGTTAATTCTTTAATCCCTTTCATGTCAGCAAGTCGTGCTCCTGGGGGAGCCTGAAGAGGAAAATCTCCCCCCGCCTCGTCTATCTTCTGGTGGTTGTTGGTAACCATTGCAATACCTGGCACGCTTTCGCCTGGAGATGCCACCCTTTCATCTTGATCTTCGTGGTCACTTGACATTCCCTCAGGGTGACCCTGACCACACTGGATTATGGCCGCCCTCTTCCTCTGTGATCTCATCTCAACTAATTACATATGCAAAGATTCTATTTAGTAATATGATCATTTAGACAGTTTCTGGGGTTTGTGAGATGGACACATCTTTTTTGTGGGGGAAGTGATTCAACCCCCTTACATATATTATTTGACACATGTGATAAATTTGATCCCTATTCACACAACATATGCATTGGATTTTCCTCTTTCATTTGAATTTCAAAAATTATTAAGATTTGTTCCATTTGTCTTACTTGTTACTGGTATTTTTAACAAAAATTTCAGCCAGTAGGAATTTGAGATTTTCTTTACATAGTAGAAGACACAAATAATGTTGAAATATGTATTTGCAAGTATGAAGAGATTGTTTTCTTCAAGCCTATCATTCCTTTTTATCTCTTTGGATAAGAGCAAACTTCTACCCATGGACGGTTTTTATGAATTAGGAATAATTTAGCTAACTACATGCTTGAAATGGAGTGTCTTTGGCATCTTCCCCATCCAACAGAGAATGAAAAAATAAAGGCCCTCTCGCTGGTTGAAGATGTTCCTTCAGTTTCCAGTTTCTACCCTGTACCATAATTTTGAGTTACTTCTTGCTTAGTGATTCATCGTATAAAAACACGTTAAAGTCTAAAGTTCTTCCTTCTTCTGACTGCTCAGTACTTTATTTAGAAAACTCTCTGATTATGTGCCCTTACCTACGCTTCCTGTAAAGAGCAAAACTTAGTAATTGATTCACTCGTGAACTGAATAGTCCTTTTTGTACACTTCCCCACGCTCTGTAGCTCAGGCAGGATGTCGACAGGTTTGTGGCCCACTATGACATACTGTTGTCCACAGGCGCTGTCTCTCTTTACTCTTTTCCACCAGCTAATGCCTGTAATTCTGATCATAACACTCGACCTAGCCTTTCCCATTCAGACCAAAGTTGGTTGATTATTTTAGGTACACAGTACACAAAAAATCAGGATTTAAAGTGCCTTAAATACACGGTTCTGACACACCCCGTACACCTGCCTGTTGTCAAGACGAATGCAGCTGTCAACTCAGAACACTATCGACATCCTGCAGGGCTTTCTGTACTTTCGGTTTGTTTGTCTGTCAGCGTGGTAGTCATCAAGGACACAGCTTTGTGCTTGGACAGTTCAGCCAAGTGAGAAGCCAGCGCTCGTCTTCGGTGGGCGTGACAGAGAAGGTGCCAGCATTCTCACTCAGCGGCGACAGTAGGTAGATCTTTGTGCTTCGAAACTTCGCAGACGTACAGAGTTGGGACAACACAGCAGTTTGATGATCGACCCGATTCATTCACACAACACCGTCCTTTTCTGGCTCTGTGATCACGGATACACTGTTGTCTCTCTGTGCTCCTGTTTCCCATCTGTGAGAGAATTATTTCCCAGGCCCAGAATTCCAGCGAGGAGCAGTAACGAGGTAATACTCAGAACTTTCTTACACGGGGGCACGCAGACTGTAGCTGTGACCTGTTGGTGGCTTTTCTGTGGCGCTTGAGATTTCCTCTTCATTGTGCTCTCTGCTGAAACTCCCACCTCTTCAGTGACCACTGTGAGCACGGGATGAAATTGCACTCACCTCCAAAAGTCAGACAGAGGAGTCGGCCCTCTGGGTCATAGTCCGGGGCTGGGAACCAGAGTGAAATTTACACAGAAACTCCAGAAACAGAGGCTCCGGGAGAATGACACACCACTGCCACTCCCCTTCAGAGTGTGCTCCAAGTCCTTTCAAATGGCCCATTGGGCCTGTTGCTGCGGCGCAGACTCAGTCTGCTTAGGACAGATGGTTGGTGACATGCAGGGTCTTCAGCATGTACGAAAAGGAGGGATGCGAGAGGGAAGCTGTCCTTGTTTGCCTTGCTCTTACTTACATTTTCTTCTAATTTCTACTTACTCAAGGTGTGCCATTTAATGTTTCATTTTAGCAGGTCTGAAACACTCTTAAGCTTCCCAACTCCATTAATTTTACTTTCTTCTGATAGCAAATCATGTTAATGCCTTGACAAACTTACTTCTTGAGAGAATAAAACAATATATTTTCCCAGAAAATCATGTACTATGCTGGAGGGATTCTTTTCCCAGGAAGTAAAAACTTCAGCAAAATAGATGTTCCACGCTCGAGAGCAAGCCAGAGGCCCGAAGAGGACGCTCCGGAGGAAAGACGTTTGTTGCCTGACTATCGCATTTGATCTCATGGTCGACTGCTAGCTCACCTAACCTCAAGTCTGTTGGAAAATACTCTTTCTCTGCTCCATAAATCCGTGAATAGACGGTGCGTGCTTTTCTCAGCTTCACTGTCCTGTTCGGGCAGCATCTCGGCCCGAGCTCTCACTCTGCCAACACGGAAGGGCGAAGATGTCCTTCCTGCTCCACCCAGCTGAGTCACACGCCCTGTCCTTCAAAATCCCCTGCTTCTGTATTCTGTCTAAACATTATTGATGGAGTCGGGAAATGCAGCCGTTTTCCTCACATGACTGCAGCTAAAGACAATCCCCTTTGGCCAGCGTCGTCATTCTTAGCAGCTTCCAGGGCGCGTCTTTCCTCCAGCTGTCGAGTGGGCTCAGGCACCGCCCAGGTGCCCCCAGGCGGCTCTAAACCAGGCTCAGGCAGGTTTTCTAGCAGCCCTCGGTGGCCTCCGACGGTCCCGCTCTCCGGCTCCCCGCAGGTCCGCAGGTCCTTGGTGTGGCTGCGGCAGCCCGGCTGGCTGGTCATGCAGCCGGCTGCCCGAGTGAGCGCCTGCGGATGCAGGTGTGCTGCAGAGCGCCGCCCTGGCGGGTGAGAAGCGCAAAGTCAGGGCGCGCTCTGCGCCCCTGGATGGGACACGCGCTCCCCCGGAAAGCTGTCCCGCGCTGTCCTGGACCCCACAGAGACCTCGGCCAGCAGCCGCCGCCTCCTCCCGTTTGCTGCGTGTCCCAGAAGGCTCGCTCCTTTCACCGGCCCTTTGAAACGCATTTCCGCTTCTCTCTGGAATCTGTAAGGACAGAACGACTTCTGGATTTCGGGCTCTTCTCGAGTCGTCTCCTCTTTGTTCCACGACGGCCGACCAAGCCTGTCTTCCTGCCCAGTCGGGGCTGTTGGGAGGGCAGCTGCAGGGTAGGGACACTGGGCATGACCCTGACGAGCCACAGAGGCGTCGTGGTTGGTGCAGTGTCCTGCGAGGCGTGTCGGGTGGCCGGGGACCTCCCTGTGGGCGTGCGGGCCAGCCCCGAGAGGAAGCACCCGACAGTTCCGAAAACCGGACTATCAGCTCATTTCCACAGATTTTGCACGCTATTACTTCGCCCCCAGTGAATGGTTGACAAAGAGAAAGCGGGCATTTCATGCAGGACTCCCGGAGTGAGTACGACTGACCCCCAGGCCCGGCCCGAGGATGAGAGGATGAGGGCGTGGACACTGCGCTGAGTCGGGCCTCTGCGGTCGGGGGATCGGACAGCCGGAACAGGGCTGCTTCCTTCTGAGAAGTCTGAGGAAGGATTCTAATTAGGTATCAGTGGACCAGAGTATTAGGAACAACAGAAAAAATCAAAATGTTTTGATACTGGCACATGTAAGCAATAAAGTAGACAGAGATTGAACAGTGGGTAAATTAAAACGGATAAACTGCGTCTCCTCTTGTTAGTTATTCCTATTTTCCTTTGCTTTCTAGCGCTTAATACAAATGTTTCTTTTTTAATCGGCATGAAAGAGTCACACCACCTCATATTTGGGCGATTTGTGGCGCTAAGTACACACAGTGCCCTTAGAGTGTGACTTGTATGCTGCGTGTGTCCTTGTTCAATTTTCAACATTAAACAATAAGCTGTATTTGAGGCATTTTGAAACAGATATCTCTTCTGTTACTGTTTTCCCAGGAATTTCACATTTTAATTATTCCATTAGTATCTTAATAAAATCGAATATATGTACAGTGGCTTGCAAAGTGTTGTTTTATGGTTCTGTGTGCCAGAATCCCACACATCATGTGCACGCTAACCAGCAGCTTACTGGGAAAATGTCTGTGTACAACAGTGTTATCCATGCCACTTCTCAAAACATCTGTAATTCATGTGTGGGAAAAAAGACTCAAAAACTACATAAAACAGTGAGACATTCAGCCTATTTTTTTCCAGCTATGCTTTGATGTATTTCTGAATCTAAGCAGAGAGATTTGAGCGATTGGGTACAGGTAGCTGTGGGAAACAGTTAGCCATTAGGAGACTCTAGACAGACACATGAAGCAATTTTGCAAGGAAGGAAATACTATTCCTCCTTGGATTAACATCCAGTGCACTGTTCAATCTGAAACTCATACATCCTCTATTACTGTGGAGCTATTTATGCATGCTAAAAAGCATGTGGGAAGATTATGTTTCAGGAAGCCCACATAATGATTTGACAGTCAACAGGAAAATAACATCAATACAAAGAGAAAGTGGATTCTTTTGTTACTTTCTTTTATTGTAGGGGGCTGCTGGGTATCAAGCTCAGGGCCTTGCACCCTACTGCTTGAGCTAAATCCCCAACCTCTCTTTTGTAACTTTCTGTACTCATTCTTCTACTCCAACTCTTACCTCCTTACAGTGTGTGTGTGTGTGTGTGTTTGTGTGTGTATGAGTGATTTGCAAACCATAGGTGTTTATACATTTTTTTTTTCAGAATTTTCTGTGGCAACAGAAAATATCAGAGGTCGTGTAAGATAATATGTAGAGACTATGATCAAAAGTGACCTACTAGAAAATTTGGGTTAAAAACAAATTATTTAACAGAATATCCCATGAAAGTTATGTGATTTTGTTCTCCATTTTATGATAAAGAACACAAATAAAAGAGAAACTCTCAATTATTCTTTTCCAGTTAACCATCAAGTGAAATTGTTTTGTTTGTATATCAGGCATTTACGACTAGAAGTTGGGCAAAATATAAAGACGTTCATTCATATAAAAAAATCGTGTCCAGTCTGATGAAAAATGAAACAAATAGAAATCAATTAAACTATTTTGTGTCATGTTATTCATTAAGAAATTAATTTTTGATTGTGGTCTGTGGGATAGGCTCCTCAGAATTATAAGCAGGGTTGTATATAAATGAAATAATAGGTAGAGAAATGTATAATTTCTCTGCTAAATAAGGGCACTTTCAGAAGTGAAAACAATAACCAAGTATCAAGTGATCTATAATAGGAACAAAAGCAGAAAGTAACAGGATGCTAAGTAATGAGATTTGGAATCTCTCACAAACCCTCATATATACAAATACCGATCCTTGCTCTTATCTGCTTCAAGGCACTAAACAAGCAATATTATATCTATTCCAAATAGCTGAAAAACAAACTTGGAATTATTTTACGTAGGAAATAAAATAAGTATGAATCAATACTATTGACATGTAAGTTTTCCACCCTAAATTCAATAACGTATTTTCTTGCATTACTTTATATGATTTCAGAAATGACACGTTTCAAGACATAGGTGTCTCCTCATAAGAGAGGTGGGAAGTAGAGGACCCATCTGGGCTGTCAAGACTGGGAAGTAGGACAAATGATCTGAACTGGTCCAGCTGACCAGACAGCTAACGTGTGTAGATCCAGGAGCGCTGAGCCCTTGACGGGAGACGGCTCCAGCCCAGTGGCAGGCTCCCTCAGAGGCAGGTGCCCAAATGTCCGTGTCCGTCCATAATCTCAGCAGTTGTCGGAGTCATCACAGACTCCCTTAAAAAGATGTTAAGAATTTCAGAATTGGGACATGCCATATAAATAACTTACTCGAAATTGTTAAAATTTCAGATAAAGGTACCAAGATTTTCAGCAAATGAAGACTGTGGTCAAGCCTAAATAGTTTTAAGAAATTTTGTTAGTATCTTCTCAAATGAATAGTATAGATAAAAAGATTCGTCCTCATAGAATAGATATACTGGATCATTCCTCATTCAGTTAGGAGATAGTAAGAGTATATTAGGGATGGGAACAAATATGAATACAAAAGAGTGTCCGTAAAGCATTTTTAAAGCAGAATAAAAACTTGCAGATTTGGAAGAGTAAGACATCCATTGATTTACATTGAATTAGTAGGACAATAATTAACTACTTTTATTATGTTTAATACGTGAATACGCAACAGTATCAGAATTTAGTACCTAAATTTTTCTTAAAAATTGAGTAGAGTTTTTTTACAGCTTTGACCTTTCAATATTTCACATTTGAATTTGTTGGCAATTCTTTCTATCCCCACAGGTTCCTGAAGCCATAAAGAGAAAAGGGAATTGAATAACTAGTGAATTGGATGCATTATAATAAAAGGCCAAAGTGAAGTGTGTGGCTCCATAATTCATAGAAAGTGTAAGACATACATATGTCTGAATGCCAAGAGAGGTATTATGTGGGAGTGTAAGAAGAATATTTTTAATCGTTGATAATAACAGCAGATTTGCTATACTCCTGGAATTGCTGTAGAATTCAACCTCAAAATTGTGTTTAACATTAAGACAATCTAGGTTTAGCAACCAAATGTGTGTTGCTCAGAAGAGAGCTGAGAATGCCCTTCACCCTGTGGATGTGGAGGGGACAGCTCTGATGAATGTGCCCTAGAAAGATTGCCCAGACCAGCGACAGAAGATAACCTGAGGTGACGTAAACCAGGAGGGACCCTATCAGGGCATATTTTTTAAACTGATTTATTCTGATTAAAGGCAGTAATTTTTTCCCTAGTTTTTCACATATAAGACAAAAAAAAAAAAACCTTACTACATGAATCACCTTCCTACTCAGCAATATCTCTGACTCCATCTTGGCATGAAAAGACAGCATGAAGTATTTTAAAATTATGCTCACATGGAAGTACTTAGCTAACTGCTTCCTAAGTAACTTGATTTTAAGATAATCATATGACTTGTGCATTTGGCTGAAATTAAAATATATATATAATAATTCAAAACAAGATAGAAGAAAATAGTATAATATTTAGCTGATCAAATTGATAAAGATATATATATGTGTATGTGAAAATTTTATGTTCTTTGTATATTGAAAGCAACAGGAAACTGCTAACCAAACAACCACTATTTCAAATAGATATTCTTTTTTGTATCATATATTCTGGAATGAGAGAGAATGATAATACAGTAATTATACACGTAAAGAATTAAATGAATTTGTAAGATCATCTTTGAAAGAAAGCAACAGTTTCTTAAGGAAGAGTATAAAACATGAATTTATACCACAGTCATTCAATGTAATCAATGTACTTACAGTCTAATTTTGAGACTCTGCTATTAACGAAAAGAATTTTGGTGCTACTTAATATTAATGGAATAGTATTAGAAAATTTCAGACCTTAGCAAATGAAATAAAAGTTTTTGGTCATATAGATGTACATGTTATCCTCAGATATTAACACATAAAATAAAATACATTTTACATGCCCAAAATAATCATAACATTAAAGGTATGCTAAATGATATTGTCTTTGTTATCATATAAACATGTAGACTTAATCACATTTAGAATATTTTATACAATAAATTATACCTACTATTGATTGTTCCCATATGTATGATTGCATTAGATATTTAACAATCAAAATCATAATAAAATTGGCCTAGAAAGAAATTGATGATTTATGCTCTATTATAAACAAAAAATAAGACAGTTTTTTTCAAAAACAAAAGAAAACAATTTGAAATATTTGCATTTATTTAGCTATTTAGAGCTATTGTTTTCATTGTTAAGAAAATAGAATGGAAATTTATGAAAAACTGAAAAACTGAATGTTGACGAGCTGACAAATATTTTACCACCCAGCAACACTGGGGAAGACCAATTGAAGAAGAGCGGGGAAGAGTAAGCAGTCACATTGAGAAATGCACGTGCACGTGTGCGCTCACACACACACACACACACACACACACACACATGCAGTGTGTCATATGCCATGCAAATGCTGTCTACAGAATTTAGTAAAATATGGGCCTGTTTTTTAATCCCCAGATAAACAATGTTTATATGTAAAGGCAACAAGTATTTGATTTTTAATGCTGTTGAAATGCAGTGTCAAATATACTTTCAGATTATGATTTTGCATAGCACGCTTGATTCAGGTTTGGTACATGCCTAGAGACACCACACACTCGTAGCCGCACTTCACTGACTGGGAAATTCCACACCTACGTGTACGTGCGCTATAACCTCAAGCCACAACTGCCCCTTGTCTGTGAGCTTCTGGCACCAACCCAGCTGAGCTGGGGCCTGTCATGTGGATGGATACTGCTGTGGGGATGAATTAGTTTATTTTTAATGATTGAGTTTATAACTGACTAAAGATTTAAATTCTAGATGAATTTTATTTACTTTTAATTATCTATGGAAATTTGTTTCACTTAATTTCTCCAACCCCAACAATTGAGTGTTACAACTCTAAAGAGCCTGTGGTTACTGATGTCTGATACACAAATTCTTAAACAGCTAAAAATCAGATTTTAAAACTTCAAATAAGGTTTGATAACTATTTTCTAAAGAATCAAAGCAATGTGTGTTTCCCTTTATATACATATATATATATAAAGATAAAATTGCATTTAAATGAGTTCTCTCATTTTAAGTGTCTTCAATTTGTAGATTTCAAATACAAAATATAGAAGACATCACATTGACCAGAATATACTTCTTTGGGACCTCAACTCATTACCACTGAGGTGCGAAGTTCTGATGGTACCACTTTTCGTCATTAACTTCCCTGTGGCTGCTACTCAATGTTTGCAGATTCAAGGAGTACAGGACAGAGAAGTTAGAATGCGGAAGAGATTTATGCTAAGAAGATTCAGAGCTGTCACAATTAAAAATTCTCCACCCTTCCTGTGAATCCTCTCGATCATTGCCGAAAGCAGAAGAGTGTGCATTTCTTGGTTTTCTGTGGCTGTGGAAGGCGTCAGGCCCGGCACTGTCGGTGGGGAGGCAAGTTTCAAAGGAAACTCAGTTAAGCTCATCCTAGTTCAGACCATTATTCACATGGAATGAGAAACCCTGGAACTGCACGAAAAAATAACAGAGTCAGAGGACTATGTCACGACCCACATCAGCGTCAGAATTAAACATGAGCCTTCCCAACAGGTGCCGGTAAAACACAGCAAGGTTTTGATGCTGTTTTTCACAAATGTAGCAATTACTGGATAAATTGAGTTTTAGCTTTTCACCCTTCAACCAAGATAGTGAATTCACAGCAATCTGATTTTCTGTCTTCTTTCTAAAGGGAGTCACCAGAATTCCATCGAGTTCATAAAATTTAACTGAAGAAATTACATAACTGTGCTACGCACATGAAATTGATGGCACGCTCTTACCTGTAAACACAGTATTATATTTCTAATGATCTTTTTCTGATTCCCTTTCTTATTATACTGATTCCATCAATACGAATTTGCATCAATGGGTGGTGCCATACACTACCAGAGTAAGAAATATGATAGAAAATTCAAATCACATGTATTCTATCTTGAGAATTAATTCACATTTTAAAATGAAAGCTAGCAAGTATGGTATTGCATCCCTGTGGGAAGCTGTCTTCCTTACTTATTAATTCAATGTCAGAGCACAATGTTGCTTTTCAGTAGCATTGAATAGTGTCAATATTCTATGTCAATTTTTCCAGTACATTAAATAAGAGGGCACCGTGCATGCTTTAGGTGAGGATTAATTAAATTAGCATAAACCAAGTGGTCTTTTATGCCCACAAACAAACATTGTGTATTTGGCAATCAGCCTTCTCATCTTTTTTCCAGGCCATTTAGCAAGCATACAACAAAACTTATAAGAATAAATGAAGATATGCAGACTTTTAATATCGCATTTCAATTTAATGAAATCTAAGAAGGAAATCCTCCCATCCCCTGGGCACTGTAACATTTCTCTTTCAATGCCTCTGAAAACTCTCCCTTCAATAGCGAAATCTATTGTAAATTATCAATCATGTGTGTTACATTTGAATTTTAAACACTATTTGTTTCATTATTAATTACCAAAATGCTATAAACATTAAGTAGTTCAGAGTATTAAAACAATTGTACTATTCCCTTATCGATATTGTTTAGCTTTGGGAGCACTCAGATGTGCAAATCAAATGCCCTTCAGAGAACAGGTCGAGGAGGAGTCTCGGCACGGGATGGAGACTTCTCATTTAACACAAGCGAGGCATTGAAATTTATTTACTGCTATTGTCTGAGCAAATAAATTATGATATTAGGATTTAAATCTAAAACTTCACACTAGAAGTCTAGTGTTCTTTTTTATTGGTAGATAGATGTTTGTGATACACAATGATCACATTCAGTATGGGGAGTTGGCACACATACATCATACATTTTAATGCTTTTTATGACCCTTTACTTCCTACCTTCCCTGCTCCCTCCATCTCTTGGTCCCCTTCCCATTTGCAGAAGATCTCTCAGGTTCCTATTGTCTGCCTTTTATTTTGCTGTTTAATTTATTTCTACTTTGGGTTTTTCATATAAGAGAAACTATGGGATATTTAAGCTTATATGTCTGATTTAGCTCACTTAGCATTATGGTTTCAAGGTGCAACTGTTTTCCTACAAATGATTCGTTTATTCATTTTTACAGCACAGTAATACTCCATCATGTACGAATAACACATTCATTCATTGATGGACGTATATTCATAATCCAAATGGCTCTGGTGTTTTTTTTTATTTTTATTTTACTGATGAGCTCTAGTTAAATAAGTTGCCCTTGATTGTGAAGCCATAAAGATATTACAAAGATATATAATTTCTACTCTTTGAAATGGTCTTCCCATAATTTCTCCCACCTTTGGCCTCAGAACAAAATAATTATTTCTATGACCCTTACATCTTCTGTTTCAAAAGGCCAAATTTAATTTTCCTTCTAGGTGATTTCAATATATGTATTTGTAAAACTTCTGTCAGACATGATGACATCATATACATTAAATTTTTATAAGGAGAAATAAAAATTTTAAGAGATGTATTTTGGGAAGAAGTTTTCTAATACCCTTCTAAATGTGACCAAAACTTCCTTACTTCAGTCTGGAAACAGAAGGGACAAAGGGATGCTATGAAGTTTTTGAGAAGATAGAGACCAACATGGTGGGGCAACCCCAGGCTATGTCAAATTAGTAGTGATTGAGGGGAAAAGGATGCTACATTTCATTTTACATCTGCCAGTGATTCATGCTTGTGATTAAGCCAGTGATTTTGATAGTTTTCTCCAAGCGTTTGAGAGCCTTTCTCACGAAAGTAATTCCATTCTTGCATATTTGAACGGAAATTAAAAGAATGGTACAAGTTACAGACATAAATTTTTGGTTCAACAAAATGATAAATTTGTCATTTCAAGAGTTAGACATTCACAAATAGAGTGTGGTCTGGTGAAGTAAAATAAGAATTTGCGCGGACTTAATGCATAATCCCTCTTCTCTGTAGTATCAGTTCCTTGACCTTATTATCTACAGGGAAATAGTGACTTGGAATATTTAAGTTTTCATAAATATATATTTGATTTAATATAGGAAAATAGCCGAGCTCCAGAAGATGAAGTTTTTGTTATTTCAACAGATTCCCTGAATTTTCATCAGATTTCTCCATTTATTTCATAATGATTCTGACAAAAAGCAGTTTTTAAGCATCTCAGGTTGCCTTTGAGTTGTGTGATTAGAATGGCACCTTTAGTAGAATTTATGTCTGTGTCAGCACTCGGCATCTTTCCTCTCCTTCTACTAGTGCCGGAAGCCGTTAGGAACTGATGATGGTGATAGGTACATATAGCAGATGTAAAATAAATCGTAGATAAAGAAAGATAATTTTTAAATACTGTGCTTCACTGTAATCTATTTAACTTCCTGACGAGGCTTAAAGGACACACGGAACCATAGAACTCTCCTGCTCTAATAGTTGTTATAAGAGTATTTGACTTTTTGTTTTTGACACTCCAGAGGCAAAACCCAGGCACAGTGTGCTACAGTGACAGATATATCCACCTAGGTAGAAAGTGAACAAAATCTGAGTTTGGTTCTGAGAGTGCTTCTTCTCAGCTATGCGAAAAACAATATTTAAACCACTTTTCCTAATTCATGATGTGAGTTACCTCCTCAAGTAGCAAAGCAAGCTTGCTTTTCACAGGGTCTCCCATCTTAGCGCTCAGCGGGAAGAGGGGACAGCGGCCACCTAAATAATCCCGTCTGCAGCGGTCGCCCCTCTGCTGCTCTATTGCGGGAGGCTGCAGGCCTGAGACGGCAAGGTTAAAGTCATAGATGTGAATTCATGAGTTACAGAATTTTCAGTTTAAAATAAAAGATACAAGTCTTAACTGTGTTGCCCATTCCTGAACACTATTATCTACTGTACCTCTACTTAACGTTTAAAAATGAACAGTATGCCTTTTAATATGAAGCTCAGTGAAAACTGTAGGAATCAAGTCTTCCTTTGAATAGGTTGATTATTAAAATTAAGTATCGTTGTTGCTTTTGGGTTAGATACCATTTATCCCCAAGAGCTGGAAAATGTCTTTGCATAACGAATGGATGGACTTGAGTTGTGAATGGTGAAATTCTTCCTACAAAAATGTGAGGAGGAGGATCATTTATGAAAGATAAAATTCTAACATATTCTTATAGATCACATCATTGATATCCTGTAACCTAGAATCTAAATAGAAGATTTAAAGAGGAGTTTTTATTATTCCAAATATTTCTCCAATCAGTAAAAACATGAAAACATACATAGTTTAATTTGCTTCAAATCAGAAAAGATACAGTCAATTGGAATATCATCTTTGTACAATGAAAGTGGTTCTTTGAAACTAATCTCTAAACACTTCACACCGGGTATCTTGACTACAAAAAACTTCTACAGAATATGCAGAAGAGATTTGTGTAAAATAGGCTTAAAATTACTTCAAAATAACAAGTACATAAATAAATATTGTGTACAACAATTTGTCTCATTTTATTGCTTGACAAATACTTAAACTAGTTTTCAAATTTTAATATTAAAATTTTCTTCAAAGAAAAACATACAGAATTGTACAAATTATTGAGAAATGTACTAAAATAAATTTCAAAAGTGGACTCAATTAGGAGGAGATTTTCACTTGTACAGAGTATTTAAATTTTGGTACATCAATATTTAAATATATGTTAGGTATTTATTTGTTGATACATAATAAATTTAAGTCATATTAAGGAATATAAAGAAATGCATTAAATTTCTTATTGTTCAGAATATTATATGTGTAAGTTTCGTATTCATGTAACAGTTTTGCACTAATAGAGACTCTTACATATTACAGTAAAGAAGACCTGGAAAATAAAGGTAGGAAAAAGTATATTTATTTTAGTCTTATTTCTCTTTATGTTTGAATTATTTCATTGTTGTACATTCCTATTACTATGACATATAATAGAAGAATTCTAACAGGTAACTCTTAGATTCTATGATTCCTTGTGGTTATAAATAAAATGTACTCTGTCATACTTGTACACATTTCTTTTGCATTATTTTCAATGATATTAAAATGAAAAAAAGACCAGGAATTTTTGTCATTCTGCATCATAACAGAAGAGAATACCCACAATATATTGTATTCAATACAATTTCTCGTTAATTTATATTTGAAGCGAACAGAGCTGGCAATTAAATGCAACCTCATGCAACTTTTGTTTTGACTGAACACACAAAACCTCTCATGTCTTCATCTATACTACAGTGTTGGTTATTGTTGATATTCTTTACATTCTAAAAAAGGAGCTAAAATGTATACATTAGAAATGGTCTAATTGGCTATTAACTCATAAGAAAAGATAAACATTGGAGGTTACAGCTTGGTGAAAGACAGATGAGAGCTGGCCCGAGGGTGTTGGCTACATTATACAGGACCAAGAGGTGCTAGACGCCAGCTGTACAGGGCAGTGACTATAGGAAACAATCATGAACTGTGCATTTGGAAAAGGAGAAAGTACACTGTAAATTTTCATTTCAAAGGAACGAATATGCTTGAGGAGACAGATCTAATTAATCTGATTTAAGCATTACATAATTTAGATAGATATCAAAACATCAAATGATATTCTATGATTATGCACCATTTGTTTTGTGTACAATTTAAAATAAACCTTTAACTGAAATATTAAAATAAGCAAAATGCTAATCAATGTAAATGACTACAATGGAGAATGAGCAACTACAAAAAAAGTTATACTATTTTCACAATTACCAAAAGTAGAATAATTTGAAGGATACTAGAGAAAAAAAAATTTATTCTAGACACAAAAGTAATTAAATATATCCAACATAAATTTACATTATTATAAGCAAAATAGAAAAACAAGGAGAACTGGAAAATACAAAAAAGCAAGTTTTGAAGAAAGTCTACAACCTAAATCAAACCCTCCAAGGCACATTAAATAGCACATGAGCAAAAATTCCACACCAAGTTAAAAAACTGAAAAAAATTAGAAAACCATGTGGTGAATATGTATTACAGAAAAAGTAAAATCTAAGTTTTAGAATAGAAATGAAAAAGAAAAGTTTTTGATTGTGTATAGACATGTTTGAAGAAAACTGTCATTATATTTTCATAAATTTAAGGATGGTTGAGCTTTCAGATGGAGTGGACCCAGCGAATTGTGAGTAGGATTAATATGAATAGGTGCAAAATCAGATGGGATGGAAGAGTAGGAAAGGGAAGAGATAGAGTCAATTTCTAAACACTGCTGTAAAAGAAGACAAACTAGACTACGAGAATTCAACTAACATTAGATTTCTGGTAAGCAATGTCACATGTTGGATAAACTGGACAGACGAGGATGGTGTATATAAAAGTATCTGTGAAGCATCATGTTACAAAGTGTTTGAAAAATAAAAATATAGATAAAAGTATTGATAGTAAAATGAAATGAGTAGCAAGTTTAAAAGCAGAAAAAAATGTCCCGTAAGACTAAAACAATGAATACTGAGATGAGGTAGAAAAGATTGACAGAGAAATCCTAAAAAAAGCTGAAACTGGATCTCTCCCACAGAAAATGGATCTCAAACCACCTGAGAACCTTGAAATACATTAATCCAAAATTATTAGGAAAAATGATATATGAATATTTCTTTAAGTCCAAAATGATCAAACAGGAAAGATATTTTACTAGATGAATATAAATATGTTATACATTTTTAAAATATCTCAACTGTACACTTTACTAGTTATTTAAGGAGAGTAAATAAAAGATGTCGTCATAGTAAAGGATTATTTAATTTTCAATCTATGAAAGAGTGGTGCATTTTTTTAAATACTGAGTTTGCCAAGATACACGTCCCAAGGGATGTTAGAAGGGCTCCTACCAAAAAGAGGAAAGTTCTCTTCTTTCCTTTTTATTTCAGCTCATTTATTTTTTATATTTATTGTTGTATGTATATAATATGTAATAGTTCCATTAATATAGGGAATCGATACATATTTGTTTATATATGTGTGTGTATATATATATATATACCTTTTCTGATCCATGTACAAAAAGTCTGGTGTTTTGTTTCCCCCATCTTTCCTTCATTTTACTCTTTTATTTAATAATATTTTATGTGGATTTTGTCTCAGAGGAGTCTTCCGAGAAGCACGAACCTTTCTTCATTGTTGACTGAGTGGTGTTAAGGGCTTGGCAAAGCTCAAATTTATGACCAGCAATGCGTTCAGCAATTCTCTGAACATAGCAACCCTGAGTCCAGAGTTTCAGGTGGTGATTCGGGACCAAGTCATGACATATAAACCACCTGAGAGTGTTGAAGTATTAAGTCAGGACACTGACAGAATCTTCCTTAGTTACATACTTTCTGAAACTTGGGTTATTTATATTTAGGTCAATAATAGTCTGTGACTGAAAACATCCATAATTTCTTCAAGTGTCAATAAATTGACTAAGGGGCCATTGTCATGTATGTATGTAATCATTATAAGAGAATAAGCACTACAAGATAGAACACATACATATTAATACTACTTTATTCTAATGATTCTTTTTCTATGTGAATATATAAATTACTCAATCATAATAGTTTTTGCATTTCTTGCTTTGTCCATGTTATCCAGTGCGGTCTTTGGTTCCTGTATGATCCACAACTTGGTCCTCTTTCCTCGATCTCTGTCACTTTCCTTTCAATGTAATTTTGAAGAGGGAACAGATTGAATTTTTTTTCATTAAAATAAACATTTAATTACAAAGGAAAGAGAATAAAAGGTAAATAGATATTTTCTATACTATCTGATATATACTTTGTCTCATAACAGATATTGAGCATTCATGAATGTTTCTTTGAACTATCTAAATCAATTTCAATTTTCGAAATAATTTCAGTTTGATTTTAAATTTGCAAAAGCATTTACATTCATTTAAAAATTATAATTCAATGCAATTAAAGTTTATGTAGCTTCTCAGTAGTTATAAATATTTATTGATTTTAAATGTAAGATTATAAAATAATATTGGGTAAACCAAATAAATGTCTATTTCAATTAGTTCTGATGTATTTTGTTTATATAACAATTTTAAATCGATGCACTATTTTAGAACATGCTATAAGGGCACACTTTTAAGTTGTTTCTTAAATTCCCTGAAATAGCCTAAGAGAACCATATAGTTGTACAGTCTTTTCTTCTTTACTTCTTTCTCGATCATGTTTCTACATATTATCAGGGAAAAACTGAACAAAACAACAATATCAAATCCTCTTATTTAGGTTAGTCTTCTGACTGTAATAGCTTTGTTAGATGTATTAAATTTATTAAATTTTAAATTTATTTTAATTTCCTTACTAATTCCCTTTAGGGACAATATTTTCTCTGTCAGCATAATTAATGATTTCAAAAAGTATTTTCAATAGGTATTTGCCTGCTAGAAAGTGTAAAATCCAAAGATTGAGAAAAATGTTTTATATATTTCTAAATATTATATGCTCTATGTATCAACCAGGAAAGGATATGCTTTAATATCTCCACTTAATCATAAATAATATAAATTATATACATATTCTTTTATGCAATCTCATTCTTTGAGAGAAAATTTATTAATAAAAAATAAATAGAATTTTTTTCTATTTGCTGAACCAATTTCCAATTTATTTCTCTCAGTTGTGCCAAGGTACTTATTATATACTTCGAGAGATTTTTCTCCTATATCAACATTTACAGGGATCTATATTGTGTGACATCATATGCAATGAATTTCTTTTCAAAGACACTCATTGTTTGTGGACGAGAGGAAGAAACCAATGCTACATAACCCGCCTCCTAACGAAATCCAAGTGCCAATCACAGGTTATGATTTTCTTACGATCGATAGAGTGGGGTGGGTGGATTTTTTTCCAGTTTTCTTTTACTGTTTTTATTGTTTTGTTGTATTTCCCCACTCAAGTGGTTCAGTGTATTTCCTAACTGGGATATGTTTGTTAGTTGTGAAAGTTTTATTTTCAGGTGATTAAAATACAGAGTCTATCAAAAAAATGTATACACATATCAGCAGTTTTCCGTACTAATAAGTGTCTGGAATCTAATAGCCACTGCTTTGAGCACCTCTTGTAACTGTAGAGACCAAAGGTAACTTGTATTAATTTCATGATGTCTCAATAAATTTAGTATTAAAATATTTATGCAATTTTTTTCTTTTCTTGATGTATACACTTTTTGGCAGACTCTGTATTTATAGATATAAAATGTGGATGCATTCAAGGGCTGTTGTGGTTTGTGTCTAGATGTCCTCGCAAAGTCTCACATGGTCAATAGGCAGAGCTTTTTCAAAAATGGCTGGATCTAGAGTGTGTGGTTGAATCATGGTGCAGTGATAGGATTTAAAGTGCCAGGATTACAGGTGCGCGATTACTAAAGCAGTCCACTGACTGGCTTGGCACCACCCTAATCCCGGTAGCCTCGATAGGACATCAAACAGGCAGAAAAAAGCTGTTAAATTCCCTTGTGGCTTTTACCTTCTGCCTGCCACGAACCATTTGTCCTCTGCAATGGCCCTCTGCCCTGCCACTCTGACTTGGAGCCAGCCGATGATGGACTGAAATCTCTATGAACTGTAAGCCAAACAAACCTTTCTTCCTTTAACTCTAGGTGATGGGTATTTTGTCCCAGCAATGAGAAAAGAAACTAAGACAAGGGCATTACAGATAACAAGCCAGCATGAAGAGCCAGCTCATCTGAAACAAACGAGTGCTCATGCACATGATTTAATCATGAAATGTGATTCAGGCGTAAGTAGAAACCCATCTTTCAATGAAAGTATGAGGCTAATATTACAATGAAACTGGAATATTCCATAAAAATGTTTTCAATGAACCCTGCATTAAAGAAATATATGGAGAATCAGTGTGGTATAGTGAAGGGGAAAGAAGCTGATCATGTTACACCAAACTGGATTTGAATTCTGATTTTGCCACCTAAAAGTCAATTAAATTAATCTTTAGTTTGTAAAGAATTTAGAGTCTGTCTTCGCATATGAAGTGTACCCTGAAATCTCTTTTGGGATACTTTAAAACTAAATGAGATTTTAAAAATTTAAAGTGCAATTAGGTAACCTGGACCAAGGAAATGCTGTTTGTCACTACTCTTTTAACGATTTGTATTTTAACAATAGCGTAATAGCTCTGTTTCAGCAGAGAAACCTTCTCTGATACGTGGGCACTATGTCCACTTACAGATGGCCATTACGTTTTAGCCATGGAGTTGTGACTAAAAGGTGAATGTAGGAAAAATAATAACATGACCTTTATTGCTGTACTTGTAAAATTAAAGTTCTCTGAAAATAAACTTTATAGTCCATTAATTTCATGCCCTTCTAGAGCCAATTATAGAAAGCTGCAAGTTCAATGGCCAACTACATACTTAAGTGCAGTGCCCTTTGTACTTAAATGTGATGTTGTAATAAGAATTGAGCAACAGTCTAACCAGCAGAAAGAGACAGTGGGCCCCGTTATACTGGTGGAGTTAGAGTGGGTCAGATATTAACTACCACCATCAAATATAACTTTTTTATTTGTTTCACATTAGCATTCAGGACAGTAGCCTGCTATAATGCCATAGAGAAGTGATAAAATAGTTTTGTTCTTCATTTTCACTCTTTGTTTCATTAAATCCCATAAACTTTCCAGAAAGAGCATGGATTTCAGAGGAGCTGGGCAGCAGACTCTGAAGATGCTGCACCTTAGTGCCCTCAGCTGGGAGCACACTCACTGAGGCCAAGCCGGGTCTCAGCCGAGAAGACCTGAACAGTTACTGCTGGAGAACGAGGCCGAGTAGTGAATCATGACAGAGTGACTAGTACTTGCTGGATTAACCCTCCTTCAAATAACTAGCAATTTTTATACCTCAAAGCAATGCCATACAGTATCACACCTTTGGGCACCATTACCTTGTATCGACACACACGTTTAAAATGTAATGATATTTTAAAAAATTACTGTTTTATACATCCTCTACTCCATAAACATGAGTTTCTTTTTTATGAAAAAAGTTTCACCATATGCCAGGCTGATAAAACCAATGTCCAGACTTACCATCAGTTTGATAAAGATTTGTAAATTTAAATTGGCAATAAAATATAATGGTCCAAATATTGAAATTATATGCAAAACAAGCAATTCTATGTGAAAGTTTTATAATGTTTATAAAATATTTTCTTATTAATATTCTTACTTTTCAAGAACATTATCTAATAGTAGGAAATTAAAGATATTTACTAAAATGACAGGTTTATTAAATAAATGTACATCTACAGTCATTAACCTATAGACTATTCCATAAGTAATGGACAATACTAAATTTAAACTGGTTTTCTTATTGAATACAGTATCACTGGAGTAAAGTGCAAGTGGCTTTCTTCTGACAATTATTTGTATTCAAAACATCTATGATTGTCTTACATGAAGCAATTAATGGTTCTCAAATAAATAAAATTATACATAGAAACAACATTACAAAATAAAAAAGCAGGTTCTGTAAGACTTATAAATTTAACACCACACACAAATGTCTACTTAAGTGAAATTTTAACCTCCTACTTTAGAAAACACTTTAAATTCTGGATTAGATTCTTTATTGATGTAAGAATTATTTCAATCAGTGGTTTACAGAACGCAAATTTATCCTCTTATAGTTCTGGGGTCAGAAATCCAGTAGCATTTTCAATAGGCTAACGGGAGAACTATTTTCCTTTGGATACTATTTTCTCTGTTAGATAATATTTTTATAGACCATTTCTGGCTTCTAAAGCTATATTTCTTGTCTTACCCCTTCCACCATCTTTGAAGCTAGCACTATAGCATCTATTAAATTCTCCATTTCTCTGTACACATCTCCAATATCTCTATTTGCTTTGTTCTTATGAGGACCCAATCCAGGATTAGTTATTATACCCAATCCAGGTATTAAAATTAATCACATCTTCAAGATCTGTTTTACCATAAAAGGAAAATTTAACAGGCTATGGATTTGGGTGTGAATGGGGATATTATTTAGTATAAAATAAATTCTCAGCTATGGATATAAATTATTATTACACAGCAAAATTATACACGTTTTAGACTGTTTAAGGAAATATGATTGAAATTATCTACTCAGAAATATTTAGCTTTTATGTATAACTTGACTCATGTACTGTGTGTATTACATAGTTATTATGACCACTATTGTCTAGCACTTTATTATTTTCTGTACATTCAAGCTTTGTGGCAAATGTTTATGATATTAAATATTTACAGAGCAAAATTTTCTCTCTCAAGCTGAAATCATGATATTGAAGCACATAAACAGTAAATACATGTCCTGTCTCTAAACTATCTAAGCCAAGGTATTTAAGTGTATAGAGTTTAACTGTATAAAGTTTGTACAAAAATTAAAATTAACATGCTCCATGTTAGGAGTGTCTGACATGCTGATTTAGAAATTTCTTTGGATGATGTCATAGAACTCTGTTTTTTTTGTAAAACTAACACTTCATAAAATCTGAGAAAAAAGTGATCCATGTCAGTAAACCTTTACAAGTAACAGCAAATGATAGAAAATAGTACCTATCTGTGAATCAAAACTGAAAGCAAATTTTGATTTTTTTGCTTAGCAAAGATACAACCTTGGGTAAAGAACTCATTTTAATTTCCAGCTTATTCTCTATATTTGGTAAAATTTTACCTATAAGATATTGGAAAAAAACAATGCAAGCAAAAGAATAAAATTCCAAAAGATATTAATAAATACTTCAGCAAAATAACAGAGAGACTTTCAATTAGTTTCTCTCCAGTAAACCAGAGTCAGCTCCAGTTCAAAGAGTTGTGTCCTTTCGGAAATTCAGAATACCTTCAGTCCTGCTTTCTTTATCACACACCTAAACTTTCATATTAGGATTGTGAAGAATAGTAATTCCATTTATTTTAATCTATAGAGAATACCGCCAGCATTGTGTATGCGAAATGCATTTATACACATACCTACATTTGCTCTTTCCAATGTCATTTCATTTGTTTTCATTTCCTTCTGTCTGGGAATATTCTCTTCTGTCTGAAAATTGTTCAATATTATTTTTTTTAATTTTTATTTTAAACCAAGAACATGTATTGGTACATTCTACATACATTGGTCACATTCATTACATTTATTCTGTACCTATACATGGTGCATCTTGGTTCTCCCCCCCTCCCCCACCCCTCCCCTCTCCTCCCTCCCTCCCTATTTACAGCAGGTTCATTCATCATTTTCCATATTTTCCCTTTCCCCTCTCTTTCCCCTGTTCAATATTATTTTTAAAGCAAGTTTATCTTCAATTTATTTTTACTCTCTTGTGCTTTTAAAGAATTTCTAGCTTCTCAGGAAATTCCAGTTTGGCAATACCTATGGAGTTCTCACTTCCACCCTTCCCATTCAGAAGTCTGCTGTACATCTATCGCACCTTTTTATATTCTCTGACTGCTTTAAAATGTTTTTAAACATGAAAATGATTCATTATTTGAATATTTTTCTTCACTGAAGACAACTTATTTATTTGCTTGACCCATTAACTTCGAAACATTATTGGTATGTAAATGTTAGCATTTTCAAATTTTAATGATACAATTTTTCAGGAACATTGACATTTGATAATATGGCTCTAACAACAATAATACAGTCCTATTTTGTTTTTGGAATAGGCACATGGTTTTCATTCCACAAATATAAGCTATTTGTTTTGTCTTATGTTTATTATTGCACAGTGTCAGAAGACATTCCAAACTGCGATTGGCTAATACTCCTTGCTGTCCTGGGCAAGCCGAGAGCAAACTCACTGGTGCCGTGCGCCGGGACGGTGTTGCGGGGCCTGCTGAAGTGAGTGGAGCAGAGGAGCATCACTCCAGGTCTCGCTGGCTCCCTGGCAGTGGGACCCTGTGGAGGGGCTGACGTGTGTTTTTGACCTAAAAATGCATTTTCTTTTCCTTTTGTCACGAGGGTCTAGCTGTTCATTAGAAGAGCTTTCTACTGTTACAATAACATCCACTTTCTCCTTCCTTGCTTCACCGGCTGTGGTCAATGAGCAAGGCTCACCGAGACCTCGTGAACTTTCTGCGTTTTACTCGTTTGACCAAGTGCTCACGTTGCGTCTTTCTTCTTTCTCATTCGACACCAATAATGACAGAAGCAGTCTTCTTGGAGTTTGATCTCGTTCACATTAAGGCAGACACTGAGAACCACCGTTAAAGTTAAGCTAATCAGGGGCTGGGGATTTAGCTCAGTGGTAGAGCGCTTGCCTACCAAGTACGAGGCCTTGCGTTTGATCCCCGGTACCCCACACCAGAAAAGGAAACTGAGTCTAATTAGCCTTTTATGGCAGCATTTTGGTCACACACAGGAGAAATCCAGGTGAGATTCTTATCATTCATTTGTACAGTAAAGGCAACATCGGGACACTACAGATGAGTCGACACCAGTGCACAACGTGGGAAATATATTGTCAAACACAGTACAAAGGAAATCGAATTTATGAATTGGTTGTGATGTAGATCTCTATACAGTAAGTAGCTGGTTCCTGAACCAGTTTACTGGATATAAATAGGCCGCTCATCTCCAGCGGCTTTTTCCTGTGCTTTTCATGTGGAGTTAGTCACAGACTTTCAAAGAGTAGAGGACACCAAGCCCCGATATACAAGTATGGTTTGTGTCTCTGCACCCAGAACGTGATCGTACCACTTGCCAACATGTGTACCGTGTCCAAATCTGCACCAAGGAACTTGGCAGCACTTAGCTCTGGATGGAAGGTGTTGTGAAGTGAAACTACAGAAAGGGTTGTCTATTAAGATTGTTGCTACCTTTTTGTATTCAACCACAATCCATACCTGTGCTTCCAGAATTATGCCAAAGTAATTAAAGTACCATTAGTACTTCAGACAAATACAAGGGGCTTTCTAATATTTGAGAAGACCTGACATTAGTATGTCAAGAAAAAGGGGCTGGGGACTGGCAAAAAAAAAATTGGATTGGCAAAGCGTCTATTTATCCCTTTGTAATCATTCAAGGAGCATACAAACCAGCGAATCACTCAGAAGGTGATTTCTCCCAGAAATTTGAACCCAAGCCATAGGAAATAACCACCATATTTGCATTAAAATTTTCTATGACACAGTTGTAAAAGGTTGTTAATTTATT
>PVJO010011510.1:37500-59424 GCA_004026905.1 Hystrix cristata | reverse complement strand
AAGGTGCCATCCATCCATCACCTTCTTCTTCTGGGCTGGTCTCTCCTTTTGCTTTCCCTGTGGGCTTCAACTCTTGCTTCAGATCCCTGCTCAGTCCTGAGAACACACTTCCCTCCTTCTCTTCCCTAAATTGCTATATTCTAGGGTCTGGACAACAAATCTCAGAGAGGCTCTTACTCTGCTTCTCTCATCATTAGGTTGATTCTTGATCCATTTGTTAACCCAGTACCTAAAAAGTTGTAAGTGTGGATTTATGCACTTTTTATCCCACCTAATGGGAGGCACAGAGGTTTCTGTTTTGGCTTCTTCAATTCAGGAATTCACTCCATTGCAGTCACCTGTATTTCAGAAGATGGCAGATGCCTTGGGAATAATGCCTCATCAGAGCCTGGTATTCCAGGGTATTTACTTGGAAGATGGTGTTTAGGTTACCCACCCCACAAAATGTATCTACGTGGTTTCTACACATAGCATTTTTCTCCATGGTTAAATTTTAAATCCTTTTGTTGGCAGGGTGGGGAATCACCTGTTTTGTGTCTATGGTTGTATTTATTCTAACTCATTTAAGGATACTCAAGTCAGTTGTGGCATGAATAATCATTTCTGCCAACTAATATAACAAATCAAGAGACTTCAAGTTATTAAGGATCAAAAATATGAAAACAACCAACCACAGAAATTCATTAGTTTTTTTTCTAAGTAAAATATAGCGTGTGTGTGTTTGTGTGTGTGTGCGAATTTCCTGAAAAGCTCAGCATCAGAATCAGTCCTATACTGGTTCAATTAGAGAGATTCTGATTTTAATATTTCATAGCCTGGCATAGAAATTTATTAATATGGAGTATAAGCCCAGAGAAAAACAGGGATTCTCAAAATAAGTGAAAAAAATTAACTTGATGAATAGTTTGCAAATTAATCAGTGATTGCCCTTTTTCCTCAAGTGCAAGAATGAGCATTAAGCCTTATCTCATAGGATGTTCCCAAATTAGAAAATTCTTATCTTTGGTGCCTTGAATCTAAAGCTTTTCTGTAGAAATCAAAATCCTTATGAATGAGGGTGTGGCTCAGTAGTAGAGCATGTATATAACATGCATGACGTCCTGGAGTCAATCCCCAGCACCCAAATGTAAATATACAAGTAAAATTAAAACTTTAAGTATAAGTGAATGTTTGCAAAATTAAGTAGTAGAGCAATGTGACAAAGAATAATAGTTTAATGCAAATTTTGTTTTTCTTTCACAAAATCAGTGGCAACCACAATGTAGAATTTGTAACAGGGTAAAGAGTTTCATATGTTGAAACACTGAAGGAAACACTTCGGGTACCATTTCCACTAAGCAGGATTAAAACTATATTTCAAGTTAAAAACAAAATGTGATTTTACAATATTATATGTTTATTTTCTCCCCACAGTTCATCATTTATAAAATCTACTTAATAAGAAATGTAATGATCCAAACCATTTAAGACTTCAGAGTTGTACTTTGCTAATAAAAGTCAGGACTTATGGGAAATTAAGCTAAATTTAGTTTTTTTTAAAAATGTAAATAGATGATAGATAATGTTTCACAAATAAACAAAGTTAAATATTTAAATACCTATATATGGTGACAAATTGTTACACTAGTTTAGATAACTAGAATAATTATGTGGTCACACATGTTTTGGTTTTTGAGGTAGAGAATGCATTCATCTATGTTTTAAATAATAAAATTGACTTTCTTTTAACCGAGCACTGAAATATGTGACGATAGTGATTATATGTCTATTCCATTATATCACTTAAATGTATCCATCTCCCTCTGACATATAAATATCACGATATAGCATTATTCTTCCTAAAGAAACTGACTATATGAAAACTCAACATATGGGGAAATAATAACATGCCTACAATAGTAAAGGAGAAGCTCTTATGATATGACATTAAATTCTAGATCTAAAGTTGTTCTGGGAATAGTTATTTACACTGCGGGTAAATTTCATATTAGAGGTCCTAGTCTATTGAGTACTTTCCTCTTATTCCCATCATAAAAAAAAATCACGTAAAACAAACACTTCTCTAAATACAAAAATCCTGTCCTGGACTTCTAATATCTCTGTGTTTAAAGTCTCCATGAACTGCTTCTATCTATAATGAAATATCTATATATATTCATAGTTATCCAATTATTTATACTATTTTTCTGCTGGCTATATTTTATTATACACTTTATAAGAAAGATTTTAAAACCAATTTGTTTAGTAAGAAGGGTTGATATTTTCTGGAGGATTTGGATACAGAAAGTCTGTGTGAGTGATTCATACAATATTATTTTATTAAATGCAACCATATTTTAACACTGAGTTGCTTTTAAATTTTTTAAATAATTCAGTTTTTCATGTGGCATATATTTATTGTAGCATTAACATAATATAGTGCAAGCAATGTATGCTATATTAAGATACTTAAGTCCTGTCCTTATCGTGTAAATTTGGGTTTATGATTGACCATTTTTCACCCCGTTCCTCATCTCTTTTCTGCAATATAACTATTTAGAGGAAAAGCTCACTATCAGTATAATTCACTTAGTCCTCCCCACATGTCAATAAAAAATCACTATGTATATAAGATACAGGTAATGTGTATGTTGACACATTATGTATACTTGATTAATTTCAATTAGTATTATAAAAACCAGCATGAGAATTTCTTCCCTTCTACTTATTAATGTCCTCACAAATATTTAAAATAATTTTGTGGTCATTTTTGTAGTAATTCCTATCAAAGAAAATCTGAAGTCATGTAAGAAGAAATAATATTGCAAAGTAATGTTTATAAAAATATGAATTGGCTAGGTGTGGTGATGTCCAGCTGTCATCGCAGCACTTTGAGAGACTGAGGCAGGAGGACTGCAAGTTCAAATCCAGCCTGGACATCTTAGGGAGATGCTTCCTCAAAATAGAAAATTAAAAAAGAGGCTAGGGATGTAGTTCGGTGAGAAAGCACTGAGTTCAGTCCTCAGTACTGCTAAATCACGCAACACACACATACACACACACACATTGGGGCCATATGAAACTTGATACTTTTTACCAGTATGCATATGTGCATTGAATATTGTGCCAGCTTACCTGGTAGACAGTATCACCTACCTACTTACTTTTACCCAGATAGCAAACGAAGTAAATAACTACTGTCCTTTTCCTCCCAGTATAAACTCTTAGTAGGCAAGCATAGTAAATAATTTTTTTTTCTCAGACATCAAAAACACTTCCTGGGCTGGGGATTTAGCTCAGTGATTAGAGTGCTTGCCTTGTAAGCACAAGGGCCTGAGTTCGATCCCCAGCACCACAAAAAAAAAAAAAAAAAAAAAAAAAAAACCACTTCCTGCCAGTCACACAAGTTGGTGGCAAAGTGAAATAAAATATAAGATCTGCCATGTTGCTCTTGCTTTTACCTTTAGCATTAAATTAATAGTTGTCCACTTTTAGGAATGTCAGACACTAGAAAAGTAAATAAGCTAGCAAAATGTAAAGCCTCAGGCCTGCACAAAATTAAACTGAATGAACTGCTTTTCATTGGTTATTTTGCTTATTATATTATTCAATGTGAAACCCGGGGAGTTTCTGGGAGACCCTATGCTACTTTAATTCTAACACACATATAGTGGTACTGTTGTCTGTAGCATTTGAAAATTTCCAAATTATGTATCAGCGTTTGATCCAGAGTATTTCCTGTAAACTTCATATTTTTAGCTAAAAGGAAATAAAGGGAAATGTTAAAATCATGATGCAGAGAAAATGGAAAAAGGGAAAAGTAAGACAAAAATGAGAAAAAATTTTGCCCATTATGTCAACTAATCATGGACCTTTGGCATTTTTCTCACTAACCTAGAATACAATGTTTTTATTTGCATAGACTTTTGTGTGTATGTGACAGGAGTTTCCCTGATAGCTAACTACAACCTTTGCCCATTTCGTATCCATTGTATATGAAGTGGTAGTTTTCTATTCTAGAGACACAGGTTTTAGGAGGAACTTTTTCAAGCATATTTTTCCAAGGAGTGGGCATAATACTTTTTCCCTGTCCTTATAACATTATTTTTGCTACCCGGTGAGCTTTTCGTCAAAGTATTCATATCTTTTCTCAAAGAAAACTAAGCTTACTGGACTGGGGATTTAGCTCAGTGGTTAGAGTGCTTGCCTTACAAGCACAACGGCCTGGGTTCAATCCCCAACACCAACGTTAATTAATTCATTTTTAAAAAGCTTCCTTAACATTATAAATTAATATCTACTATCCCCAAATTCCTCAGCCAAATACTGTGTAAAGTTTTGAAGATGCATACCTTACATTAAAAAATGGTTAAGACATTGTATATTGTTTTTGTTTTGTTTGGGCTCCGATGTCTGTACTGTATATTGGGATTTCCCATGCTGTGTAGCTGACTTGCAATTCAGGAGCCAACTCTTTAGAATGACTTTGCTTGGGAAGACAGACCATAGCGGGATGTGGCCCGAGATCCATGTGGAGGGCTTCCACTGGGAATTGCAGGCCTTCTGAAGAAAACGTATCACAGCATCGAGGGTGGAGATTGTAGGACCATGGTGGCCTGTAGGAGTATGATGTCAATAAGTCACTGCAACAGTCCTCAAAGCCCAAAATCAACTCCTTGTTCTAACTGACTCCCAGGAAGATACTCTAACCCAATCTGCCAATGGCAGACAGTGAGACCTCCTGCCCCTAGTGACACATTTAGAACCTGAGTGTCATGCAGTGCAAAGACTTTGGTCCTTGAAGTCACATAGGTGATTCCAGGCTTTGCCTTTTAACCACGAGGAAGCTCTCTGTGCTCTTGTATTTTTCATTCATTAAAGAGAAACTGAGACCCGTGCCGTGCAGTTGCAGTGAGGACTGGAGTAAGGTCAGGTACAAAGCGACAGGCACCTAGCAGGAGCCCACGGACAGTTCCCTGCCTCTCTTCTGTAACAGGTGGCCCTAGAGAGGTCCAGGGACAGCTCCCATCTGAAGACAACAGAAGGGGCTTGTTAGGAGACTACATCCCTGCTCTTTCACCAAAGACAGAGTGCTGCAGAGGTATGCATGCCGGGGTAGTGTAGCATCAGAGGGAGGGACAAAGACCTGGATACTCATTGTGAGGCACAGAAAAATAAGTCAGTCTGGTGAGAGCCACCGAAGGGTCTTAAAGAGGGAAGAATTGTTGCAGAGACAAAACTCAGATACATAATTCTGGCGGCAACATGGTGTATCCATTGGGGAATGGAATCAAAAGTGGAGGTAGGAAGTTTAATATTTCACTTCAGGAATAACATGAATGAGAGGAGCATGAATGAGAACAGCAAAGGGGCAGACAGACTGCCCCTAGACATCAGGACTTAGAGTATCAGTCACGTGGACTAGACGACATAGGGAATGTAGGAAGAAAAGGTTTGTGAGAGACAGTAATAGAAAAGATGTCACGCAAGGCTGAAAGAAAGCCAAAATTTTTTACCCCATTTACCTAGTTTAGGTCAGCTTAGACTTTACATGTTCCTGTATACAACCAGAAAATGATATCTCAGGAATTTGGAGATTATAGTTCAATCAATATTTTAAGGGGTATACTATATGTCAATAGTTAATGAAAACACAATATTAAAATATCACAGTATTAGCCCTTGGATAAAATGCCCATATATTCTAGATCTAAAACCACAACATCTGGTCTGATAATAATAGACTTTTAAATTTCTCACTTGTGAACTTACGCAAAAATGATTCAAAGAGTAAATTACATTTAATTGTGCAGTTAAAGGCTCTCTTTCACTTCAAAAGAAAATTTTTATGAAATCCGGACTGATCTGGAAAATGCAGAATATATGGCCACTAACCAGAAAAGAAATGACCACTTCAATTAAAAACACATAAAAATGTGATTTGAATCTTAAAATCTTCAATCACTTGATGAAAAATACATGCACCTTGCTGGGACTAGTCTAAACATTGTTATCACCGGGCCCCATTTGAACTCTGTGGTTTGAAAATAACATTGTGCCTCAACATGCTAAAGTGTACTATCTTTTAAGACCTATCCAGCTATGAATGACGTGGATGGCATTAATGAATTAGTTTCTTTCCATACCTCATCTACGTCTTAATGATGGAAGTAGTGAGTGTACCATTCAGATACTATCTGATCCAGAGTAGCTTTAAGTGAGTAATATGAAATTTTTGTTTTAAATTTTTTTCTAAAGAAACATGAAAACACATAAAATTTCACTTTAAAGGTTGTAACTTGATTGGAGCTGGCTTTTCCTGCTGGTCTATATCCCTTCATGTTTTCTAAGTTATATCTTCACTTAGTACCACTCCTAAACTTTAATAAATTTTTTTTTAATATTTTCCACATGTTGGCTTGCTTTCTGTTAGACCAGACAGATAGATATACCCAAGCTTGAGCCTATCATCCTTTCTTTTTTCTTTTGCAGTGCTGGAGACTGAGCCCAGGAAATACTAAACTATATCCCTAACCTTTTTGTTTTGTTTTGTTTTTAATTTTGAGACAGGTTCTCAGTAAATTGCCCAGGCTGGCCTGGAACTTATGATCTCCCATCTTTGGCTTCCCAAGGACATAGCTGGGACCACAGACACACGCCAACATGCTCTTCCCTATCAGCTTTTAATTTCAGCATTTACATAGGGAAGCATACAGGTATGATAAGCTTATTTAGTTGAACCATGACCTTGTCATTTAAACTGACCATAATTGCATCAATGTGATTTCATTGATATTCTTAGAATTTTTTTTTAATTATAAAAAAAAAGATTAAACCATCTTAAGAAAATCTTCAAATAAGAAATCTTTCTACAGAGAAAGGGGTAGAGCGTGTGCTTAGCATGTGGGAAGCCTGGATTCAGTACTCAGCAACAAGAAAAAAAATCCTATCATAAAATATCAAAGGAGGTAACTTTATTATGCTCTGAGTAGCATGCATGATTACCATTTTTTAAAGTTTTATCTTTTAAGACGTTTATTATGTTTGTCTTCCCTATGATGAATTCAAATATTTTCAACAGTTATCCTAGGTGACATAATCTGTTCTTCTGAGTTCTATCATTTTATTTCAAGTTCCACTGACAATAAAACGATGACATGACTAACTCATGGTCACTATAATTTAGTTGCTCCTTGCAGTTGTCTCTTAAATGTCATCTGCACTGCCCCCAACATAAAGTACAAGATAACTCTTTGTTCCTTCTCCTCTGCCCTTGTTTTACTACTGCTTAAAACTTTCAATTAATCACACTCATTTATTTAAAGCTTTTGGGTTTATTATGAAGTGGAAAACCAAACCACATAACCACAATGACACTAATTCAATGGGTCATTGAATTGCTAGCTTTGCCAAGGAATGAAATTGTCAATGAACTACAGGTGGCACATCCTTCGGAATAATTTCTTTGCAAAAAAGAAAACAATATTGGAATGTCACATTTTAGTGACATAGCACTTAGAAAAATCTACAGTGACAATGAATTTCCCAGTCATTTCAGTGAGTTTTTCTTTCATTCTGGTTCCAAAAAACATCTTTAATTTTCAGTGAATTTTTTTCATTATTTGAAATTTTCAAAAAACTCTTCAAATTGCTTTACGACATTCAAAACAAAATTTCAGCTGCTCACCAATAATCAATTTCTGCCAATTTATGGAAATATGTCTATTGTATTAAATAAGATAAAACTATAAGCAAGTAGCATTTAAGGTGGAAGAACAATTTGATTGTAACATCTACAGGCTGGTTGATTAGCTGGTTTTATGTGGCTTCTGTAGTTCTGAGATGGAATGAGTAAAAAGGAACTCAGAGCTTTCAACCTGTATGTCCTGAAATTGTGTTAAAATTAAGGTATCATCAACAGATAAAACAGTTGAATGTCCTTGGGATTGTTTCTGCCTCCTCTATTCTGTTATGTTGATCCTCGTGTCTATTTTTTCCTGTTAGTACCATACTGTTTTTAATAACTGTCACTTTGTAATATAAGATCTGCGATTGTGATGCCTCCCTCTTTGTTCATGCTACCCCGGATTGCTGTTGTTGTTCTGGGTCTCTTCTGGTTCCATATGAATTTTATGATTGTTTTCTCCAGTTCTGTGAAGAATGCTGTTGATATTTCGATTCAGATTGCATTCAACCTGTGTGTCAGTTTTGGAAGTATGGCTATTTTGACTACCTGCCCACTTTTTGATGTCCTAATTGGTTTTCTTTTTTAGAGTACCATAGCTTTTGTGGTTGAGATATTTTGGTTCCTTAGTTAGGTTAATTCTTGAGAATTTTTGTTGGTGCTATGGTGAATGGTATATGTTTCTAATTTCTTTCTCAGTTGAGTTCGTTATTAGTGAGCAGGAATGTTAACATTTTTGTGCATTGATTTCGAATCCTGTTACACTACTGAATTTGGTTACTACTTCTAGGAGTCTTCAGGTGGAATTTTTTTTGGGTCTTCTTATGTAGCAGATCATGTGTTCTGCAAATACAGTAATGATAATTTAACTATTTCTTTTCCTATACATAACTCTTTTATTTTTTGCTCTTGCTTGATTATGCTGGCTAATGTTTTGAGTGCTACATTGAACAGGAGTGGTGACAGTGGACATCTTTGTCTCGTTCCTGATTTTAGAGGGTGCCTTAGTTACTTTCTTCATTGCCAATACCTATACCTGACACCTAAAGTTAAAGGATGAAAGGTTTATTTGGGCTCAGAGTTTGTAGAGGTTTCAGTCCACAGTTGGCTTCTCCAAGGCAGAGTGGCATGGCAGAAGGGCATTGCAGAGGAGAAACAGTTCATGGCAGGCAGAAGACTGAAGGCAGCAAGTAACAGAGTGACAAGTGACCACACTAGCCCTCTTTCCGTGCCTTATATTTTATCCAGGCTACCCACCCTTAGGTCAGATAGCTCTCATACTCAAGGTGGAGTGCCCTTAGTCATACCCAGAACTATGCCAAACCAATCAGTAGACTAATTTATTAATTATACACCCTTATTCAAGCATCACACACTCTGAATCCAGCCTTCTATGACCCTCACCAATGACTGCATGAGGCTTTGAGGGGACATCCAGACACAAGCCATAACAGAAGGAAAGCTTTCAGTTTTCCTCCATTTAACATATTTTTACAGAGTGAAAGGAAAAAGATAACAGAAAAGGATTTAGAGATCATTAAACTTTAAGCCTTGTATATGAGAATCTCTAGCAACCAATTCAACAGATTATATTTTCTACATAATTGCACTTTTTTTATGTTAGGAAGTAGTGAGTAAAATTTACCCATTATGACCACCTGGCATGAAGCAGAAGTCTTGAATTGAATGAGCTGTAAGAAATCATTTCATTGACATAAAAAATTTCGTATGAAGAAATTATCATAGATGGACTAGACTGCGTTACACTGATTTTAACATGATATCGTATATACATGTATAGAAACATCCCATGGTACTCCATAAATATACATAATTTTTATGTGTCAATTAAAAATAAACGTAGATGGAACAAAAAATAGAAAGAACTATATGGAATTTCAACAGGTCCTAGCTTGGACTGCTAAACAAATTCATGTCTCAGTAACTATATTCCAGTTGTGTTGCACTAAACATTCTCATGCATTAAAACATTGCATTAAAACATTCTAATGCTTTAGACCAGTTTTTTTTTTTGTCTTTCAATTAAACAACTCCAGACTCATAAACAAAATTTATCATTATTTAGGAACATTAAATGACTTATTCATATTTAATACATAGATTTGTTCATTACTATAATTAGTACAAGTACACTATGCAAAAAATAAATACAAAAATCTTTTATTTAGAAATATAATAATTTGCAGCATTTAGAGTCGGATAGATGTGTATTGAAATGTTTCCTCTCCCAGATACTAGTGGAATCACTTGTGAAAATTATGCTCACTCAAGGCCTCAATTTCCCACCATTAAATAAAAATAATCATAATTCTTATGTCATAGGTTCTTGTGAGGGTTAAGACAGATAATGTAGAGCCCTCAGGCAAATACAAGCAGTGCAGTAGGATTTTAACAAATGGTATCTGATTTAAAAAAAAAAATTTAAGTTTTAAACTGTTCAAAGCACTAGGGAGGTTAGGTTTGCACTTAACTGTATGTCCTTTACATTATCGTAAACATTGGTCTCAATGTATTAACATAAATATGGCCTGTAATCTAACCGATGGTCCAATAAAACACCTCTGTTCTAAATGCTGCCAAAACTAATATTTTAAAAATATAGTTGCAAAGGAAGACCATGGAGATTTTTATAGAGACATCTTCCAGTAGAAATGTTTCGTGGTTAAGTTTTGTAGACATATAGAAAGTGACGCCAAATATTTTCTTCATTCTTCTAATTCAGTGATCTTTAACTTATTCTTAACTGTGTATAAGACTTTACACAGCAGGGCTAGGGATTTAGCTCAGTGGTTAGAGTGCTTGTCTAGCAAGCACAAGGCCCTCAGTTTGATCCCCAGTACAAAACAAAAAGACTTTACAGAGCAAATCTTTTTGATATTCATTTTTGTAAATTGTACCATATATATTACTGTACAGGTCTGTAGAAGGATTGTTGCTGTATTTAAATGAAGCAAATTGTCAAGTCCTTTTGCCAAAAATCTCAGTTCCACAGGATAGTAAAGAAAATTTCATAGTCTTTGTTTCAACATCAATAAAAGCATATTACAATCATAACATGTTGAAAAAGAAAACTAAGACCTTGCAGAATGCAACCTAATCTCACAGTTTCTATGTTAATTCATTGTATTCTTGATGAAGTATAAATGACTACCAGAATTAGAGTCAACTATGAGAAGCCCTGAATTTTTCATTATTCCTCAAAGAGTAATTACTGCAAAAGCCCAGTCAAATCTGAGTTGATAGTGAAATAATATCAATATATAAGGAGTGTATTTTAAATAGATCAAGATGATAAAGAAAACAATGTAAAAGGGAGTAATAAAGTATTCAACTATGAGTGTCTTTAGTCATGCTGTCATGGCAGCCTCAGTATACTGAATCATTACAAATGTTTAACTTTCACGATCATTTTGACTTTGAAGAAGACCTGGGAGTTACAGTGTGTTAGACCCAGTGAATAAGGTGGATAAAAACATATCCTGATGTTTTAAAGAGTCTGCCTTTCTATTGGATAGCATTGGCCAGCAGCATTCACTGTATTTTTGATCATGCTTCATAAAGACACTCAGAAAAAAAGACTTCAAGAACTACTTCAGAAAGTAGCAAGAACAGCTGGATAAGTGCATTCAAAGCAAGGGAGAGTACTTTGAGGGGAATTCATGACCATATGTCTTTTTCTGTAATAAGTTTTTAAAAATGTAAACATTCACCATATATTTTGATTACCCTATTGTAGTCATTTCTGATTACAAGAAAGGTTCATTGAGACATTCTACCTTTATAGAAACCAATCTGAATTCAGAACAAAATTAACTATAGACTCTATGTATATGTATAGTTAATATCTACATAATAAATATGTAGATATTTTATTTTTTCAAATTCACCTTGTAAATTTAGCTGCTAATAAAAGCACTTCTAAGTAACAGACTTTCCTTGCATGCTTTAATAAATAGATGGGAATCATTTCAAATTAGTCAGACCCGTTTGTATCACACAATGTGTTAAAATCTTTAAGAACAGCTTGGTTAAAAGCCTTAAGCAATCTTGTTTACACTATCAGGAAATCCTTACTTCATAGATCATACAAAAGTAAATTTCAGCCTAGCCTAGTTCAAATTATCATAAATTCTGAATTATATTCAACATTTTAAAGCTGAAAGGGACCACAGAGATCTTCAAATGAAGTCCACAATAATGAGATTTTCCTGGCTGTTACATCTAAAATGCATGCCATGTGTATCAGCAAATTCTAGACACTGTCGACTCCCTTCAAAAATGTTAGTGACACTGTATTGTTTCTTGAAAATGGCGTATCTCTTCAAACTTACCTTTTCAAACTCATCAAGCACTTTCCATAATAATGAAGAGGCTTTTGTGTCAGAATGATTTGAAATCATTAGCAGTGTGTTGTATTGTTTGTGTATTTGCTTTCTTATTTAGCTTGCTTGTCCCACACTCTAGAAAGTTCAGAAATAAGTCTTCACATTCACAGTCTGAATAGATGCTATACACAAAAAACATAGCTAACTGTTTAAAGAAGTTGTACAAAGTTGAAGCAGAACTCCTCGACTGATCTGAAATCACTAGTGGTGGGAGCCACCCTGTGGCTTTCCACACACATGAGAGAAAGCTTACGATTTCACTCCAGCACTCTGTTCTGTTTAGGTGTGTATCACACTGAAGGAAATCAGACAGAGAAACTGGTACTTGCAAGACTGCTGAACTTCGCATCTCGATTTCCAGTAAACTGGTTCTCTCCTCGCCAGGTTTCCTAAGTGTGTGTTCCAGTTGTCAGAGACTTTTCTGGAACCTTATGGAAGAATTATCAAAATATATCATCCCTTCAGTTAGAAAGAAGTAGCACTTTTGTTATTTGGGCACCATCTGGCCAATCACCCTGCTCCCTGATGAAAACTACCTTATTTATCCATGCAATAAGTATCTATTGAACAGCAACCAGGTGCCCAGCATATGGCAGTTACCAAGAGGAATGCAAAAGAAATGTTAGACAGAGTTTCTGACCTTGAAAGCTTTGATTCAGGAGAAAAAACACACTTCTGTGAAGCAGCCAAATTAGAAGGCACAATAGTGTGACAGAGGAATGTGCCCTTAATGTTGTAAGAAAGAATGGTGCAGACTCAAGGCTCAAGGTACTCTATAGAAAATAAATCCAGATCTATACGTATCACAATAGATAGGATTTTTCTAGACTGAAAAGATAGGATATTCCAAGTGTGAAAAATATCTAAGTACAAGAATGTCAGGAAAATATATTTACTCTTTAGTCATGCATGACTATTTAAATTAATTAAAATAAAATTATAGGTTCACATGTGGCTAGAGGCTAGAGTATTGGACACTGCAGGGAGAGGCTATTTCTACCATCTTAGCAAATTCTGTCAGACAGAGCTATGTAGTACTCAGTTCACAGCAGGATCAACCTTGAAGGAAGTGGGAGACTTAGTTCAGCCCTCAAAAACCTTACTTTGATAGTTGGTGATCCAATCCAGAAAAAAAATCTCTACCTGAAAATTCCATCGTGGATCCTAAATATATTTTAGCCATATATCATGTAAAATGTTACCTCCTCAAAAGGATGGAACAATTAATAGGAAGGACATGGCACAATCATAGATAGGAAAGGGAGGAAATGAACTAGTTGCCATATTCACAAATGTAAAGTAGTATAATTCAGCAAGAAAATGAGAAGTGGAGAAAAGAAGAATGGGACACCAATGTGGGTTGGGCAAAAAAAAAATTCTGTCTTGTAAGTAACAGCCTATTTGGAGACACAAGAAAATGCCTTAGATTGCTGTAAGCTTAGGATACTTTGTAAGAAGAATAAAATAAAAGCTAAGTAAAAGACTGGAAGTAAAATAGACTTGATGGGAATGGACAGGAGACATTGGAGGGGTTCCATATGTTCAGTCATTCAAGCCACCTCACCTTGTTAGAAAGGTGGAAAGCCTGAAGAACTTGTAAGTAAGACACATTTTCTGACTGTATCTCTGATGATCAAGGATCATCCCAAACTCCTTGACTCCTACTACTGTAGAACAGTGACTCTGCCCATCTCTTTCTTTCACCGTAAGAATTGCAAATGTGTATCAGCTCTTCTCTGGTACCTGCATGGGAAACTTGCTGATCATTTAGTTCTGATCAGAATGCTATCTGGCAATAGCCAAGGGAACCCAGACCAAGGGAACCTCTGACCATGTGACCTGTTGTACCTGAGATTTTAACAGGCAATTAAAAGTGGACAATTGGTTGAATTCAAATCTTATTAACTACAGATCGATGCCTGCATATTGGCCAGTGATTGACAAGGGAATGTGGATTACATTTGGGGATTTTTGGTGTGTATTTTTAATTCTACCTAAAACATTTAAAGATATGGTAAATATTAGGCGTGAAAATGTGTTAAGAAGTAATACAGTTCAAGTTATTTATTTTAATATATAATGTAGTTTTAATTACTTAAATAGCACATGAGGCAGGGTGTGGTGATGCATGCCTGTAATCCCAACTACTCAGGAGGCTGAGGCAGGTGAATCACAAATTCAAGGCTGGCCTGGGCAACTGTTTGAAACCCTTTCTCAAAATAAAATTTTAAATAAAGATCTGAGGATGTAGTTTAGTATTCACTGGTTTCCATCCTCAGTACCACCCAAAAAATGTAAAAATGTATTTTTTCACTTAAACTGCAGTTATGGAGATAATCTGAAATGTGACAAGTTTTACTTTCTAAAAAAATTACAACTATACTCTTTAGGGACACCTCTAGCATACTCTAGTGCAGGAGTAGCAAAGGTAGCCTGGCTTTTCTTTGAAATATCAAGTGTTTTCAGGCTTCACTGGGTTTACTTTTTTAGCTTTCTGGAATTTTCACAATTATGGAAACTCAAAAGGGACATACAAAGCAGTTTCATACAAAGTTTTAAAAACTTATTATTAATCTTTACCTTCCCATGAAGAAAGCTTGAGTAAGATAATCCCCAATAGTAAAGCTATTCATACCATGTATTTTATGCCTAAAAGTGCCTTTGATTTGATCTAGCTAAGCACCCTTTTCATAATTATTGGTCATCTACATTGTTCTACATTAGTCATTTGTATTGTCTGTGTATAGTTTTGTAAATCATTTTTATGACGGCTTTGTTGGTAGTATTAGCTATTCATTGCCTATATGTAACTTTAAACTAAGACACAGTGGAGGAAAAGACATTATTTTATAATTTTGTCCTCGTGAAACTCTTTTTAAAAAAATTACCTAAGTTATACAATACAGTTTTTCAGAAATTAGTGCAACTTCTAAAGTCATGTAGGCAATAAAAAGGTTATGCATACATTAATCTGCTTTTCATTGTACATACATTTATCTGCTTTTCATTACTTTAACAAAATACCTAAATCTAGGTAACTTTATAAAGGAAAGAAATTCATTTGGTTCAGTTGGGGAGGGTAAAATTCCCAAATTGGGTGGCTCTTTGATGTGGCCTTTGGTGAGGACCTAGTGGTAAACGGCATCATGGCAGAAGAGCATGCAAGAGGAAGTGTTTATACTGCTAGATAGGAAGCCAGGGAGCCGCTGATCTAAGGACCTCCTGCTAGACCCCATGTCTTAAAGGTTCTCTTCCACCTTCCAATATCACCACCGTGGGGACTAAGCTTCCAACATATGAACCACTGGGGAGAGAAACAAAAGCTATATATAAACAATAGCATATGCATTCTTCCAACAAGGACGATATGGTCAACTAAACTGGGGAGATGCTGTTTACCTTTATAGATTTAGGATGAATTTTAAAATATGAAAGATCGTGAGAAAGAAATTGAACTTTATTTTCCAAATTAACCATGAAATGCTGGGCTATTTGATTCAAATTAAAAAAAAAGATATCAAGAAAATAGTTTAGAATGTACTATCTTATCAACTGGAAATTAGATATGTGATTTTTCAGATGTAAATCTTATCATGTAGGATAATTATACGCAATATATGTTAAGCTTAATGTAAACTTTAAGTAACATAAACATTGCTTCCTTTCAACTCTAATGATGAAAGAAAAATTACAAAGCACTGTTTTCTGAATATCCATGAAGCATTCATAGATTTAAAAGATAATGGATAAAACATCTGGTTTAAAATCAGAAGATACAAATTGAAATGTATTACTTACTAAGTATTGCAACTTGAGAGAGATGATTAAATTTTCTAATCCATCAAACAAACCCAGTCATAATAATGACTTTATTAATGAGGGGAAAACTGTTAAAAATTTTTAAAAAGTTGCCAACATATTGCCTCATATAGCAATCAGAAACAGACAAGCATAATATCTCAGCCATGCAAATATAATATTGAAGGTAGCTCGTAAGTGTTAGTTAGCTTCCTAGGTCTTTGAATCTTCCACACAATTCCATCTTAACAGTGGGGTAAATGGCTGGGGCTTTAGCTCAAGTGGTAGAGTGCTTGCCTAGCAAGCACAGGCCCTGAGTTCGATCTCCAGCACCAAAAAAAAAAAAAAAAAAAAAAAAAAAGAATGAGACATGAGATGCATACTTCCTGGTGATAGGGCAAGGTAAGATTTGAAAACAAATTAAGGAAAGTACTGGATTATAGAATCATACTACTGACACATTCTCTAAAGTGGTCCTTGGAGCTGAGGATGCAGTTCAGATGATGCCCTGCCTTGGATCCTCAGCATCTTTATATAAATAAAGTAGCTTCTAAAATTTTGATGAAAATAGATAAAGGAAATTCCTTCAAATCTTTTTTTTGCCATGATACTTCCACCTTTGGATTTTAAAATCTGAGTCTTTGGTACTGATTTGGAACAACCCTTCAAGCAATTCGATCTGAAAGTTATATAAATGTTATTTTTCTCACCATTTTTGTATTTTTCAATGATTTTTATACAAGATAATATATTTTTTGTTTATGAAATTCTTAGGTCACAATTTTATTTTTTCAAAACCTAGTGTTTTTTTTTCGTTGTCTTAAATTACAGTTGCAATGTCTGAATCTAGCTGGATATTTTTTTCCTTTGTGAATAAACTTTCCTTTTTTTCTTATTTGGGTATTTTTTAAATTATTTATTTCCTTTGCAGTTGAGAAGTTTGGTGCTTTGAGTTTGTGGCTTTCTTTTATTGTTTTAGCATGAATTCAGTGAAGTCAATTAAACCTATATTTGTACGTCAATCAGGTATGTTTTCTTCTATGATATCTTTATTTATTGCTTCTGTTTCATACATGCCAATTTCTTATCCAGAAACACTCACTTACTGACTCTCCATTTTAAGTCTATCATGTTCTTTTTCATAATTTTCATCCCCTTCCCCTTGTCTTGTACATTGCATGATGCCTTCTTAGTTCCTATACATCATTCTGTTTTTCCATATTATTATTCCTAGCATTTAGTATTCTTAGTACCTTTTAAAATATGGGTTTAAATTGTCCTAAAATGCACTTAGTTTTAACAAAACTCTTCTTTTCCTTGTTTCTCTTCCTTTTCTAATCTCACTTTGTTCTCTGTTACCTGCAGATCCTGCTTCATGAAAGCTCATTCTTTTCTGCCTTATATTGTGCAAAACAAACAGGTTCCAGAAATGTTCTATCGAGTCTTAATAGAAATCGATTTTGCAAATATACTCTTCTGAGATTTCAATTGGGTAATTCTTTTCCTTAATTCCACCGCATTTTCTGATATTGAATGATCCCCTACCCCTTTACAAGTGATTGAATTGGGCACTTTTTAAACTCTCAGAATGTAGGGCAGGTGGGTTGCCCTTAGACACTGTCTGATGAATCAATAACAATAAAATCTCTAGTTTATTTCTAGAAAGGAAGATAAGGTGGCCATGTGAGCATGACTTTTATTGTCTAGTAGACATTCATGCTACTGAGATGCCATTTTTTCTTTTAATTCCTTCCTGGTTCTCTGAAGCCCTGGGAAGATAAAATAGACAACATAAGGAGTCTCAGCATCTTCTGGGTCCAGGATACCTCTGCCACCATATTTGAAACTTTCCTGATAGAAAAAGAAGCAGCCAGTATGTAATAAGCAAGCAGTGTTCCTACTTGGTAGTTCCTGTTTGCTTCCGATGTTTCTGAATGCAAACAGTATAGTAGTTAGAAAGGAGGCTGGGGCCTGAGAATCAACATTTAATTGCCCCAGATAGCAACAGAAGGAGATTCTCTTTGTTTTGGTGATTTATTCTCTGGTTATAGCCCCACAGGCAGAACATGAGGAAACTACAGTCTCCCTGCTCATGCTAGGTGTTCACATCATCATAAGACAAAGTCTGATCATGCCAAGAAAACTGGCCCATCTTTGCTGAGTGGAAGTTCTACCCAGGTTCTAGCCTTAAGTTTGTTTGAGTCCTGATACTGTATTTTGTCTTTTTAGTGTTTTCTTAAATGATTCGGGATAAAATTTGGAACAGCTGCATCATATTAAGTGTTTCCCAAGATGTTTCCTTACTGTAAACAGACTCTAAAAGCTGGTATGTGGTACTTAATACTAACAAATCATATCTTCCCATACTTACCATGTGAATTTAAAAAAAAAAACTCAGTATTTCTGTGCATTACAGGAAATTGTAAAAATTTTAGTTTGGCATTGAAAATTACATTGACTTCCTTTTTTCCCCTCACCTTCTTTACTTGTAGTAGAAAGTTGCTGATTTTTTTTAAATTTTATTTTCATGGTACATTTTAGATGTACATAGTGATAACATTCATCATAGGGGATTTGCAGCTGTACATGATATATCTTGCTGCTTAGAAAGTTGCTGATTTTAACTAATAATAATTTTATTTAGATCAACTATCCCTTGCATCTTCCTATTCGTGTATTATTTTTCTATTTAGGCATTCATGCAGCAGATACTTGTTTATTAAGCTAGGTTAAATAATACTAATTGGTACCATTTATTGAGAAGCTTCTGTAAGCTCCACAGTATAGTAAATGCTTGCTATACCTTTTCACAACTTTTAGAATATAGAAATATTTGCATTATCTTTATTTCTTCAGGAGGCCTAATTAAGATAGAATAGCATACATTTGAAATTTGGATTGAAATCCTTCTACCCATTTCTTGGAGGGTGTGGGGTCCAGGGGTGGGTTCATTGGAAGTTAATTGGGCCATATAAACAGAGAAAATAAAATATTTAGAGAAAGACAGAGCAGATCATGATCTGTGCTAAATTTAGCTCCTTTGGCCAATTACATCACCCATCTGACCTGGCTCAGAGCCACGTGTAGATGTAAACTTTCCAACCAGTATCCAGACTCACAAAGCGATAGAGAATCGCAAATCAAGTGTCATCCTCTTTTAGACTGTATACATCTAACCTCTACAAGAATTCGCCAAGATAAACGGATTAAATTTATCTCTGAAATACAAAGATATGGTGAATGTTTTTCATCTAAGAATTAAATATTACAGTTTTTTTTTAAAGCCCTCTAACTAAAATTGAGGTAATGATTGGCCCAGATGCCGAGACACACTGTCATTCTGAAGCCTCACATCAGTTTTCTCTTAGGAGTAGCTGAGTGTATTCAATACTGTATGTGGAAAAGTGAGACATATGTGTACAACTGTAGAAAAGAAATTCTAAGAATGCAAACTTATGAAACTTGTGGAAGGGCAGATGGATCATTACAGTGACCTCCTTCGTTTGTTTTACATAAGAACAAGTTTGAATGATCATTTAGAATACTACTGACAACATTTAGTGTTTTATTTCGTAAAACACATAATTTAAACTCAGAGTAAATTGCTTTTATGGAGTGACTCAGAAGAAGTACAACAAATGTGTTAAGAAAGTTTTGAGTTTTTCTGTTTGCCTTTTGTTTTTTGCTTTCATATAAACTAAAGTATCATTTATTATAACAACATTTCTTTTGTTAGGCTTATTACTCGCCTGAAATCACTGTAAATTAAAACTCATTTCCATTTTCTTCTAAAAGTATCTGTTGTCCCTTTAAAAAAAAAAATGCTACCTAGAAAAATGAAACAGTGAATGAAAGCTGGATGTGGTTATTTAAGAGTTAAATAAATTGTACGAGGACATTTAAAATAGTATGTATTTTTCCCTGCTGCTTGGAGGAATGCAAGAATGGAGTGTACTAATTTGTTTGGGAAATAGTTTTCTTTTAAAGTGATGAAAATTTAGTTTCCAAAGAGTACTAACAACATGGTATTTATTGTGTTTTAAATCCTACTGAAAGTGATCTCTGATAAACTATAAAAATAATCTTGGGGACTCCACTTGGTTCATTCTTTTCATCTCACTGAAATATTGAAAATTAGACTATGTGCTTTCACTTTCTGCTTCCTTTGAATTAGGAAACTGTTTTGCCATTTCAACTGTAGAAGGGAACTGCTAATACCATTAATTTCTTTAAGGATTATTCTTTCTTTCAATTTTTTCACAAAATGTTGAATTTCTTTTTAAAAACAGTACTGGAACCTCTTCTACTCATATGAGGTTAAATTTAGGGTTATAAATTTAGCGATATTTTGAACGCAGAGGTGATATTTTCCTTTAAAAGACATCGATACTATGACAAAATATTGAACAAAAAGGCTATGTTCTTTTAAGACTCCTGTTTGTTTTACATAGTGAGATTCTTAAGTCAAGCACTAGTTTGATGTAAGATAAATTTGTTTAATCAATCATGACAACTTTTGTAAAATCAGCATCCTTTCAGCCTGTTCCTGTAAGTGGCAATAGCTATTTTTAGGCAAAACACTAGTATATCTGAGGTGGCAATAGAGTGTTTTGGATTCATTTCGGGGAAGAAATTATAAGATAGATAAGATCTTACCAAATCTTAGATCAATTACCCCATTAAACAGTCCACTCCCTATGCATTTATATATGCACATATATGGAAATATGCATATCTGTGAATAATTACAGAGAAAGTGAGAGAAGAAAAAACTGAGAAATCTCTCAGAGTCATAGGAGAATTTTTCCTAGGCATTAAAAAGCCATTTAAAATAGTATTGAGAACCCGATGCTGCCAGGTTCAAAGTGTTCAATTTCAAAACCCTCAAAAAGACAAATATTAACTCTTTTTCTTAAGCTACTAGGCCACATTTTTTTAAAACAGTAAGAGTAATCTTGTTCCTGGAATTATTTAAGCTACATATTTCTTCAGTACTGGAAAATGAAAAAGAATCCTGGTCACTTGTAAGTGGAGAAATAGTCCACACTAAAGTCCAGATGAACTCCGTGAAACGGGGACCCAAGGAGACAGTGGATTGGGGTGATCCGGGACACAGGGGTTTACCAACTTGAAATGTGGGTTCTCTCAAACTTTGTGTCTACCCAATGGCCTAGGGCTTTTATTCAGTACAACATTCAAATTCATATATGTGTGTGTGTGTGTGTGTGTGTGTGTGTGTATAAAAGAAAAAAAAAAAAACAGCTCATTCCAGTTCTGTACCTTAGTCCTTTGGGACTTAAAAAAAGAAAAATAAAAGGGATGAATGTAGCCATGAACTCTGTTCGTCTTCAAACTAATGATTCACCCTCCCTCCCCCATCATCTCCTACCCACTTCTCTAGCACCCTTTGTCCACTTTTATGAATTAAAACATGCACACACACTTGCACACACAGGGAATCCTGCCCATTAATTAAAGGACTTGTCAGCCCCAATCCTAGATTCTTACAGTGCAGGAAATGTCTCCCCTTTTAAGTGCAAAACCATAACATTACCATTTCCCCAAGTGCTCTCTGTTTTAGGCTGCTTTCCTAATTAGAGGGATGATAACAGCCCTGCTGATTGGCATTATAAAAGCACTAGTTTGGCTTCATCTGTCCCAGGTGTGCTGTGTAATTTTTTTCTTCTCACCGTTTCAGACCACTACCTCTCTCCTTCATTGTTCCTTAAAGTTTTCATCTGAGGAATTAATACAGATAAAAAGACATTAGAAAAGAAGCACCACTGCCAAAGCTCATCACCGAAACCTTTTATCAAAAGTACAAACTATACAAGTTAGAGGATTTTTTTCCCTTTACCCTTTTGTTTCTGAGGGTGAAGGGGGTGGGGGGAGCGGTAGTGTGGAGAAGAGAGAGGAGAGGAGAGGCTGGGGGAGAAAACACAGCTCTGTCAATGGACTGAATGCACCATTAAAACTGGCGTCACTACAAAGGTTAGAACAGATCTAACTGTCAATACAGTGAGTGGAGTGCAGTCCAGTAAGGGGGAGCTTTGGTGA
>PVJO010011510.1:0-35000 GCA_004026905.1 Hystrix cristata | reverse complement strand
CTGAGTTTTCTTGCTTTTAAAGGGAGAGGAAAGCAAGCCACCTACGATTTTATTATGGGCCTTCAGATGGGAGGGGGTAAAAAATAAGTTATCAATGCTGGGCTAGTATTCTTTAGGCAGATGAGCATAATTTAGCTTAAATATTCACAAGGGCTGCTTCGATTTTTTAAAAAATAGAACTAGATTAAAACCGATGATGTGGAGAAGAAAAAAGTTTTTTGTAGTTCAACAATTGAGTCTTTCTTGCCTCTCAGAACATGACTCTCAATGTCATTCAAATCTTCACTATTTTTAAGTTTGACCTTTGACTAGGCTTTGTAAAGTCGGGTGAGGGGACTTTCATAGCTGGGAAAAGACAGGATGACTGAAGTTTGAAAACTTGGAAAAATACTAAGATAATTTTACAGCTACCAATGGCCTTTACAGATGTAACATAAAGAAGAGAGGAGGTTAGGGAAAATGGGACCTCTTTCAAGAAAAAAAAAATCAGTGAAAGCCTTAAAACAAGGCTATGAAGATAGGGTGGTAATGGTGGAAGAAACTATATGGTTCTTTAACCAAGTTAGTCCTCAAAATACAGTTCTCATGGCTCTGGAGTGTTTTTCGTTTGAGCGTGGAAGTTGTAAATAGTGAGGAATTCAAGTAATCGCAGGAAGCGAGTTTCAGGGGTGGAGGTGGGGGGTCCTGCGTTAGTGAATGGGGAGCGAGTTCACAGTTTGGTTCTGGGCCCTGAGAAGGGAGGAAGGCGAGTGAGAGTCGTCGCTGGACCCGGCTCGTGTGGCAAACTTGCGGAGCACACTTCAGAGCTCCTGAAGGGAAGTCAGAGACTGGGCACCTGCAGACCACCACCGACCCCAGCCCCCAGGTTTCCGGAAAGGGAGGCGTGTGTGCTTTTGTCAGTGTATCTGTAGCCGCTTGATTCCCTTGCTTTTATTTTAATTTCTATAATTGGTAGCTTCAGAACTGGCTTTAGAGGAGGGCAATCTGTCTCAAGCGCGGCCACCTATTCCGAAACGCCCCAGTCCATTTAGGAACCCTACCCTTTTCCTGCGGAGCTCTTTGGCAGGAGTCCTCGCGCGGGTCCGGGAGGTAGGGTCCTTCCCAAGTCGACTCCTCCGCGCCGAGGTCACATTCTGAGCGCGGGGTCGTCCCCAGCGTCTGCGAGCAGCGTGTGCACGCGGTGGTGCTGACTGCACTCCCAGGCTTGTAAATTTTCACCCTGGGAAACTAGCAACAAAGCCCAATCTGTCTCGAGGCTGCTTTGCACTTTCCTTCCGAGGGCGGCTGTACTTGACTGAGCCGCAGAACGGGAACGCGAGAGCGAGCGAGGGAGCCAGAGCGAGGGAGGGAGGGAGTGAGCGAGGGAGGGAGAGAAGGAAAGGAGAAGAGGGGAGGGGTGGGGGCGAGAGGTAAATAGTCTTAAATCGGAAGAGAGCTGCTTCTCTGCGGTCTTGACAGCGCTGCCTGGGCTGCCGGCGCAGTAATAACTGAGTGACCTTTTCTCGGGCTGTATTTTGTCTGGCTGGGAAGGGATGGCGTGCTGCAGCTGAGAGCCCGGCTTCCTCCGGCTCGCTCCGGGCGCGCTGCTGGGGCTAGTTGTCTGGAGCCAGGACGGAGAGAGACAGCTTCGGACTGCAGTTCCCTAAAAGGAGGACACCTGTGGCTCAGATGCGGTCAACACCATTACTCGGCAGATCTTTAAGGACCTCAGTATTTTAAACTTAAAAAAAAAAATAGAGTCCCCCCCCTTTTTTTTTTCAAACAATGCTTCTTTTTGACCTTTCCCAAGGAGAAGCGCTACGAAGCAGCCACTGTGCTTATTGAACGGCCTCCCCCTGTATTGCTTAATTGAGAAGGTAAGTGTAGCAACTGTGTGCACACGCGGCGGCTTATTTGTGGGGGGTGTGTGTGTGTGTGTGTCTGCGGGTGCGCGCGTGCGTGTGCGGATGTGGGATTTTTCCCCCCTTCCCCAGCCTCTCTCCTAATGAGGCATAAACTGAAGCTGCAACCCAGCTCCGCGCTGCAACTTTACTCGGGCTGCATCTCTACTGAGACGGTTTTGTTTAAATCATGTGAGGCTTCATTATTTTTATGATGAGACATGAAATAGATGCAGGCGGAAGATGTTGGTAGAAGCAGGCTGAGCGGTTGCAGCGCGGATCCTCTCAAGTACGACTCAGTGAATAATAGTCAAAGTTCATCGGCAGCATTTCCACGCCCCTGACTCCCGGGGACGGAGGGCCAGGGAGAGTTTGCAGCCGGGAAATGTTGGCTCCCAGCCGGCGGGAGGTGAATTTGGTCCTGGGTGCGCACTGGGAAACCCCCACCCCATCCAGACTTGCTCAAATTCATGCCCCCCACCCACGAGTTGAAATTACACCCTTTCGATTCTTGTGGACACTTCTGCCTCTTCACTCTGCACCCACAATGACAAAATGTTGTTCTGTTGTGATGGAAAAGTGACTGTGTCGGGGCCGGTGGTGGTAAGAAGTGGCCAGAGGAAAGATGTTCCCCGGAGCGAGGTGCCCCTGTGCTCACGGGGTAGCTTCAAAGTGAGGCAGCACATTGGTACGGGGGCTACTCCGGTTGCTGTTATGAAATACGAGTCGGATTTACGATCTTTTTCATATTGAACATGATATGCTATGCTAACGCTGCATGTGACAGTTTAATCAAATCCATTTGTTACCAGGAAGCTAAAAAGGGCCGCTGGGATTTTAGGATTGCGGGCAGAGTTAGAGAAGCATGTGGTTTTGTCATTCGCCATCATTTTGCACACTGCCACACTGCGAGGGGCTCTGTGTGTGCGCGGTGTCTTGTCTGGCCGCCCTCATCCCTTCCCCCACCCCCTGCCTCCACTCCGACCCGCTCCCAAAGTGGCCTCACAATAGTCGGTTCTCGGTGGTGTAGGCTGCGCACCCGGTCCCCACTTGAGCCAAATCAAGGAGACTCCCTTCCTTCTACTTCTGCCTTTGGGCTGGGTGCTCGATGCAAAGCTGCAACAACTCAGACACGCCTAAGTCAACTCATGCAGAAAAAGGAGAAAAGTTTTGGTAAGGTTACGATCTATCATCGATGCACTTTGCCGGCACTCTGCACTCTGGGCTGCTCAGCAGCCTTCCTGCTCTTCCGCTGCTTTTGTGCCTTTCTAAAAGATCCAAAATATTATTGTTGTAACTGCTTTGAAAGGCTGCTGCTTAAACCAATTAATCTTGCTAGGTGCAACAAATACTGCTACATTCTTTGCAAACCACCCCAGTGTGGCTGCAAAGACAAAACCACAAAAGGCTGGGGCATAAACTCCGCAAGGGATTCTTTGTTAGAGTGTATGTATGTTTCTTATTTTTTTTTTTATTTTGCATGTGAGCTGCATCAAAATTGAACTCAGTCTTGCAAATCTCTTGTTGGCCTTTGCCAAGCACTAGCACTTTGCTGCCATGGTAACTGTAATTAAACTGATAAGAGTGGAAAAATGTCAGTATCTCTGAGCCTTGCAGCTGCATTGGAGAAAAAGGGAATCAAATTGGTTCCCAGCTCCATTGCTCAAAGGGGGGGGGGGGATGGGATAGGGAGGGGGGTTGGGAGTTGAAGGGGCAAAACAGAGTTAAGCAACTCCAGTGCCAGAGATCTGGGGACATCCATTTGCATTGTTGTCCTTTAGGGGGCCGCAGCCTGTAGGGATGCTTTGGGCCAGTGAACAGAGAGAAACAAGCTTTTAGGCCCAATCCAGTTTTCCAATCCGGCTGCAGGGGGGTTGGGGGTGGGAGGAAGAAGATGGGCAGGAATAGAGAAAATCTTTTGTTTGGTACCTCTTGGCAATCGGATGGCTGTGTTGGCCAAATTCTTTTAATCTGTGCCACTGCTCCCAGCTGTAGAACCTGCCTTCCCGTTTTAGCATCTTTTGGAGGCACCTCATCTCTCCCAGAGTCTCTTTTATGTGTCCCCTCTTCCTGTGCCTTCTCCCAAATTGTCCTCTGTGGATCTTCCCACAGGGACAAGATGTTTTCCATTCACTCTGTGTAGTTAGTCCAAAAATATAAAAGACTGTGTCGAAGTGCTGCAGATCTTTTATTATTATTATTATTATTATTATTATTATTATTATTATTATTATTTTTAAACCCCTCTGTGTTGTGGAGTTGTGGTTACTTTGTTGTGTTCACTACTGAAGCTTCGACTGTGCGGATGAATGGCACAGAACAAGGGAACATAATGGAGGCAATCAACCGTTAGGCCGCCTCACAATGCAATCCGGGCAATTAAAAGCTCACCAGAGTTTAAATGAAATGGTTCTACTTATTTCTGCACACCACACTGCACAGGCTATTATTTATGTCTTTTTTTTTAATTATGATTTCCCTAAACTGTCAAATAACTCAGAATGGCAGGGTCTCATAGGCAATAAGAATTTCCCTCAGAACAATTTACATGCCAATCTAAAACTAGTTATGAGTCCTGATGTGCTATGAGCAACTTGTGAAATGTTTCTCAGCTACGCACACATAACTCCTACCAAGACATGTTCTGGCTGATGACAGGAGGCCACTGACTACTTTCTGTCTTTCAGGTGTACGGCAATGTGGTGACTACAAAATAGTTCTTTCTCTGTAATTGTTAACTTGTGTAGCATTGCCAGGATTCCATTTCCAAGAGAAATGTGACGATATTCTCTAAAAAGAAGATAGAAGGTGGAGTGTAAAATATGAAGCTCCTTTTATATGCCCAAGGCCAAACAGAATGTAAGAGTTTCAAATATTAATTGACCTCTGAGTGCTAAATTAAATTGTCAACACAACGGAAACATTTTTGGGAAGACAAGCAGGGTAGCGTAACTTGGGCCTAATGTTGGTGTCCCCTGTTTTGATTCAAAGCATTTTGAATAAAGATAGCTAAGCCTCTACACTTGATAATAGTAGCACAACTATAGGAAATAGCTTGGCTATTTCCTTGGCTATAGCTTAGCTGCTACTAAGAAGGATTTTCTTAACATTTTTCTGTTATTCTGGTGACTTAAAAAATAATAACCTTATAAATTGGATAATTAGTATGGCTCCCCTTAATATAGCTCTGGGTGCTGTTAATAACGAAATCCAGAATGTCCTTTGGTAAATCAAAATTTCCCCCTGTTCCCTAGGTAAGAGGCATTGGGTCTGTTGTGCACTGTAATTAATGGGATTCATACCTTGTGGAACCTTTCTAGGAAAGTATAACTAGTTCTGATCAAAGAAACTTCATTTGTTAGAAGTTCTAGAGAGTGAGATTTAGCAGCCCTATCAAGGGTTATGATTAATCTACGCTAGGCCCTTAGCTCCTTCAAAGCAGAGGAACAGAAAGCAGGCTGTAGGGACACCACCTGCTCTTCTGTACAAATCCAGCTGCTAGTCTGCAGCCTGAACGCCCACAGCTATGCACACCATGCAGAAAGAACAGCACCTTGCTTCCTTTCCTGCCATTCTTTACTCCACCACTCTGCCAGGCAAGTTATTTCCTAATGAAAGTTCCACATCATAATATTAGGATGTGCAATTCACGTATTATTTGTTGCTTAAAAACTTCTTCGGCTGTGAGGATGCCTAATACCTCTTATTGGTCTGATTATATTTAAAAAGACTGTGAAGGTGATGAAGGTAAGACTTCATCACAAAATATCAGAGGAAACAAGGAGTTCACTATTTTGGAGAAGAGAAATGCACAGAAAATGTAGAGAACAATATCTTGGTGTTTCTTTCCTTGAAACTCTTTGAAATGCATGCATGTTTGGAGTTTTACATCCTTTTACATCCAAGTTTAAAACTTTATACCTAGGAGCAGAAGCAAAGTAGACCAGAGGGATCTCTGGATTGTAAGGAGGCCACTTGGCCCCCAGTCCACGCTTAAATATCGCTCATCTTGAAGGTAGTGCCTAAGGTCTCTGGGGCTCCGCATTATAATTTGTAAAATGAGTGAATTTGGAATTGCAGGATTTTATAGTGCTTAAAATGAGTTACTTGATAAAGATGAAACTTGCAATAGTTGGGCCAGCTTTTTCTTAAAGCTGAGTGACACTTAGAAATAAGAAGAAATTCAAAGGCAAATATCCATTCGAATAATTTCAATCAAGTTATAAAACACATAGTTATGAAAAATGCAGAGCCTAGCTAGACACCTTATTTTTGACAGAGGCATAGCTTAAAAATAGCAGTGTCCCTACATCTAATACAGTATTATACACCTTCTGTATATATTTATGTATGATTGTATACTTTTATTTATATTGTACTTGCCTTCTATTATTTCATTTTTCCCCTATAAAATAAGTGCATGCTTATAGCAATAAATTGGATAATCCTGTACTTTAGTTTCATATGAAAGCTTCTAATATATAGTTAAGTAATGAGCCATTAATAAAGGCACTGACTGATGATCGTGAGTATAAATAAATTTTGTTATTTTAACATAATGAATACTTTGAAATATCAAGGACACAAAAGGAAGGTTTTGAATGCAAACAAGCAATATAGGATTGCGAAGCTTTTTCGGGTGGTCGTGCTGTGCACTTAATTATAAACAGCTGTACTGCCAAGTGCGGTTCATGTAATCCCATACAGGGTGGACTTTTCTTCTACCCCTGAGCACATGTGAAGTGAAATTTTTAACCAGTTAAGCAAAACTTGTTTTTTTACTCCTTTGGACCATGTACAATTACTTTATTGAATAGCTTTCTTTGCAGTTTGTTAGCAATTTATTCATTTTTCTTCCTGAAGGAAAAGTGCTATACGGAGAACAGGGACACTACAAAATGATGTAATGTCACGTAACTTTACATGTAGAGTGTCAACTTACTCACCATATACAACATGAATTCAGTATTAGTACCACTTTATATGTATGACTTTACCAATGATTTAGTAAGGATTTTATAGTTTGAGGCTTTGCGCTTCCAGGATTTACTGTGATTTTAGTATCTCCATCCCTAAGAAAGAAAATCCGGCGCGTCTCGAAAAGGCAGTATTAAATATTTAACTTGTTTGAGGTCTTTTTGACATCTTTGCATTCTGTCTTGTGGTCTCAGCTATCTTGTTTTGTTTTTGTCTTCCTTCAGGTATACAAATGCTCTCAGTCCAGCCAGACACCAAGCCGAAAGGTTGTGCTGGCTGCAACCGAAAGATCAAGGACCGGTATCTTCTAAAGGCACTGGACAAATATTGGCATGAGGACTGCCTGAAGTGTGCCTGCTGCGACTGTCGTTTGGGAGAGGTGGGCTCCACCCTGTACACTAAAGCTAATCTTATCCTTTGTCGCAGAGACTATCTGAGGTAGGAATTATCCTTGCACACCAGTGATGACTGGATGCCTTTTAAAATACATTTGTAAGTGTCTTTTGTTTGCTTGTTTTATTTCCTTACTACCAGCTTATGTTCCTGAAAGATCTTGCTCTGTCAACCTTCAAAATGTTGCCCTGTGAGTGTTACCCAAATTACTACTTAAGGAATAGTCGGCAAAACTAATACCTGAATTGTTTGTTTGGTGGCGTGCAAACTCTTATTCAACAGTCAGTTATTTTATCACTTATACTGAAACTGTCAGTATTTGGTATCTGTCAGTATACAAGTCTTGGTTTGTTTTTCATTAGTGTATTAGAGGTAAGTTAGAAAGAGAATAACATAAAGAAATGACTAAACATTTTAACTGTTTTTGCAAAGCTCAACTTTAGTTGGACCTTATATTCTTCTAAAGTTATTCAGCTATCCTTTCTGATTCTGGTTTGTCAGAGGATGTCAGTTTGAAATTCTTAACTGGTATTTATTAGTATAATATATTTAGTGGCACGGTTTTGAAAACTTTCCCCAAGTATTAATATGCCGTCCCCGGTGACAATTGAAACAGTCATTGCAAAGACTCTGTAGCACTGAGCAGCCTCACACTGCAGTGGATAATAACAAAGTCAAGACCTCTGTCTTCATGCATAACATAGCTGTACTCCAGACTCTAAATCTCTGGACAATGGAAAGATAGCACAGGTACTACTGGTGGCGCTGAAGCCACGAAGTCAGCCAAACTTGTTTCCCAGCGTTTTCAACACAGAACTTCTACTGAAGAGAAATTATCTTGCTTCTCAGAGAACTTTATGACTTGATTCAGCTGCAAATTGCTTATATTAATAAAGTAGAATCTATCAAATTAAAGAAATGATATATGGCATCATTTGCGTTTTCATATTTGATACGATTAATCATTTTTGTCTGACATTAAGCTATTTATTTTGAATTTTCCCCCTTATGACACAAAATGTATCAATCAGCCATTACTCCTTAACCACCTTAGTCATGTTGGGAGGAGTTTTCTGGAGAATTGGATCCTTCTTAGTCTATAATTCAGTTATTTAAAGTCAGATTTGATCTTTATATATAAAATACATCTTTTGATGAATGGTAGTTACAAGAGAGTGAATCCAGTACTGTTTATCAGATTGTACTTTCCCTCTCTTAGGACTGCCTCATCTGACAGCCTTCTGAATAATTATGACCACTTGTTACTACTTCTGTCTTCCAAGAGAAAAAAGTGCATGCGGGGTACCAACAATGGGAAGTGCCTGCTACCAGCCAGGATTTCCCTCATTATGGTGGCACAACTAATCAATCAGCGTTAACTTAGAATGTGAATTCTTTCAGAACTCTCCAGTCTTTGAACTTTTCTCTTTGAAATAAAATTTTTCTTCTGCTCATTGTGGTGAATTGGAGACTCATTTCCACATAAAGCATTTGTATTTGCGTTTCATGATGTAACGCTGTTTTCTAGTCTTGCTTTATGCGTACTAAGCAATAGTCACGGCTTTTTGACTCCTTTTGACTTTTACATTTGCTTACAGTTTCAGCATTTTAAGTGGACTGATGTTGCAATTCCAAACAAGGAGTTTATACAGTTCAAGGAAGGTTAAGATAGTTTCATAAAGGAAACAAAAAAGAGATTAAAATTAAGTAAGCTTTAAAAGAAGTGGCTTGAGATATTTGGATTTTTAAAACCAAAAATATAAATTTGCCATGAAATACCTGCATAAGAGACACAGCTTTATGGTTATCAAGACAGTAGTGAGCGGAGAAAGCAAACTTAGTTTGTTTTATTCTTCCTGATGGTAGTAAAAATATGATATAAAACTGGTATCTGATAGTCTTAAGTATTTCCTTGAAGGGAATGTATGAAACTAGTTTTCATATCAGAAATCCTTATATATCTCTAAAAGACTGTGTGTTGCTTTTTGTGGTACAGCTTTTAGTTCATTTCTGCTAGGTTCCAACTTTTAATGCTAGTTAACTGATTACAAATATTTTATATTGTTTCAAATATAAACTCTGGTCCTGATTGCTAATATATTCATTTCTCAGAGTACAGTTTGCTCTTAAATTGGTCATTACCACATTAATGGCCAGTTGTTATGTTAACAGCCTAAGGGTTGTTAACATTTCAAACCAAGTTGTTAACACTAAGCTCACCCTTATTTAGAACTGAAGGTTCTCTGTAGCTGATGTGGCTCCTTGGGCAACTTCATCAACACTTAAACTCTGCAGAAGTGAAATGGAGAATTGGTGCCGGCATTAAACACTATTATGTGCTATCGCCTTAGCCACAGATGTGGTGTTTAGTTTCTTGTGGAAAGCGTGTGTCTGGATGAGACTGAATAGAAGTTCAACAGCATAAGTCCCCCTGACAGATTAAAACAATCTGATTCTATATGTTACGTCAACAAATACAATCAAATTTATTGACAAAGTAATTTCTTTGATTACATATAGTCATTCAGAAATGTTTATTAAATGCCCTCTGTGTGAGAGGTATATTTCAAGCAGTGATAAAATTAGCTAAAAGAGGAGCTACATCATTTTATAATGGTGTTTAAGGAACTTGACTCACTGCTAACCATCAAACTTACTTTGTTTGGGAAAATATGAATAAAGTAGTCAATGGATACTGAAGAGTTTTAGAATTAAGGCTTTGTGGCTACAAATCTTCCCATTTAATTATATCAACTCAGTAATATGTTTGATGAACAAGTAGAATATTGTGACAATTTTTCTAAGTTTCAAACATAATTTTCCTCATTTCCCTCAAGTTCAGCCTATTTTCTTTTTGTATTTTCCACAGCCAATGTTTAACCATTTAAATTCTATAAAAAAGTCGGTTTTGTTTTATTTTGGTTTTGGTCTTTTGATATTATATAATTTCTTTGAGGCAGTAAATAGATCATAAATAACTTCCAAATTTGTATGTACTGGTTTGAGTGACTAGGCGCCTAAGTACAATGGAAAGTAATGCAGAAAAGTTGCCTGTAGTAATAAATTATTGGTGATTAGTATTATCTCAGGCTAGATAATTTTTATATCTAGAGGGGATTAAAATATTTTTGCCAATTGTATTTAACTTCCTAATAAGTTTTTCCCTCCAAAAAATAAGGAAAAAAACCACTACACATTTATAGTTATTTTGAGCAATAAATCTTAAAATTCTAGGTTTTATTTTACATTAATTCGAGTAGTGATGATGATGACATGTTTTTGCAAGTTCTTTGAATAATTTTCTGAGCTATTACATAGTTTGAAAATAAAAGAATTTAGATGTAAGATATTTTCTTAAGGGCTATCAAAACTGTTACTGTGGTAAATTTGATTTTTTCAAACATTTTTTTCTTCTTTGTGGCACAATTAGCTGTATTTTTAAAAAAGAAAAGAAAAACATTCTGCAGTTTGTGCACTGATTTTCAGATCCTAATAGGGGACTTGCTCTCTTCCCTCAGCTCTTCTGGTACATTTTTGTATTTTGCTATAGAATATAAAATGTACTTATCTGATGAAACACAATTGACCCATTTGTTGGACTGTCAGACTGCTTTCCTCTCTTGGTAATTTAATAGACAAAGGAAGGGACAGATCGACTTTTTAAAACTTCTTCCACAATGCCTTCTGACTAAAACTCTGAAGTCAGTCTGCCAGTCAGTATTGATATGTCAAGATCCAGAAATGTATCTGTTAAAAACACGTCCACTGTATTTATAACTTTTTTAATCCTTTAAATGCGACTTTATGATAGACTAGACAGAAAGCATCCTTGTACCCTAAATTAGAGGTTAAAAATAATAGTAGTCAAAATAAATGAACAATTATTAAATTAAATACAGCAAAGTTTAATAATGATGTTTACAGGACTCTTGTCACAGCTAACTATCACCTTTACTTCACTTTAGAAAATATGAATAAAGTAGTCCATATATAGTCAGAGCTTTAGAATTAAGACTTTTTGGCCAGTATTAAACAGTTAGAACTAAGAGAAATAATGTAAATATTTTCTTTTTAAACATGGAGACAATAAAGAATATCAGAACTTAACACTCAAGCTTTTAGGCCGTTTTATTTTTTTTAAGTCTGTAACTTCTTTTGGTGTATTTTTAAGCATGAAGTTGATACAGGCTGTATCTTGAATCGCTATGAATGGTATCTTGCCAGAGAGTTTACTCAAAGCTGCTTGCTCTGCTAGATTCTGTGAAAGCTGCTTATAGCTGTTCCTATATGAGAAGCTATAAAATGTCTTATATAAAATTTAGTGCAATTTGCCATTTTTATATGAGAACATGATTTGTTTAAAATGAAACTATTAAAAAAGAGTGATGTTCGTGCTCCACCATATTTGCCAATTAACTAAAATGACTTGAAGCTTGCTATGCTGACTACAAATTTTATATGCCTTAATATAATAATATAATAACTCTAAAAGAGAAAATGAAAATAGAATGCTATATCAAACATAAATCTCACTATAACTTTATTTCATACTGATCAAACCTATTGCTCCTAAATTTTTACTTAAGTTTAAATTTCTATTGATGTATAATTACATCCTTAAATGTTGATATGAATATGATTGTTAATATTGTTTTATCTGATGATTCATAGCACAATTTCTTTTCTAATGTTAAGTAAAGTATTCTTATTTTCTTCATCGTCATTTTTCAGTATTGGAAGCAGTTTCCCTAGAAAGCATTATTATTTGAAAAACCACTTTTTATTGCTTTAAATTCTGGAAACTTACACTTTTATAAGGTTCCTTATAAATAAATTCTTTATTTGAGCATTTAAATACTTTATCATAATCATTTTATAATAGTTATAGTTCTCAGTTAACCTTCATGTTATGAAATATTTTGACATCTGAGTATATTGGACACCAGTACCTCTTGAAAAAAACCTCTCATACTCTTTGAAGATTATCTTACTTAATTTATAGTTTAAAAAATGTTGGAATTGCAAGTATATTTTCTCTTTTGCTGTAGGAAAGCATTACTGAATACTACTTTGGATATTTCAAAGTGTATGCATTCACAGAGCAGTACAAAACAGGGTTATGTTGTTCTGTGCATTACTTTAGAGGAATATACCTCTCTCTGAGGAAAAAAAAAAAAAAACAAAACAAAACCTGATGGCGTCACACTAGAATCCCCGAGTGGCAATCACCCTGTAACAATTCCTGTCCAAAATATTTAATCCATATACAGAATTTCTTTTCATTTGTAAATTTATCTACAGTATCTTTCTATCCTTCATTCTATGATGCATCCATTTTTGGTGAATGAGTATTTACATATTCAATATAATTAATTATTTTTGTTTTATACCTTTTTGGTTTGGTTCTTTTGTTTGTTGGCTGGTTGGTTGGTTGGTTGGTTGTTTGGTTTTATAAACTTGAGCTGTCTTCAAGGAAAATAGAACCCCTGAGAATATTAAAAAACCCTTCAAACTGTTTTTGTATCTCTATAGTTTTCTCTTCTAATATCTTTTTTCTAAGGCATGGAATACTTTAGGAAGGATAGTTTTTATACATAAGATAGATAAGTTAGACATACCTGACTTAGCAAAAAAAAAATTCTGTTTCTACAAGTATATTTGGGATTAAATGCATCTGGAAGAACTACATTTAAGAATTGCTAAAATTGCTTATTTTGCACTTTATAAATACATAGATTTCTGGGAAAGAATCTCTATTTTTGGTTGCTCTTAGAATATATCAAAGTAAGCCAGCACTTCATTTATAAACTCACCATTAATGTCCATTAAGTGACTAATACTAAATTTTAATGCTGTGTTTTGACTGCATAAACATAATTTATTAAGGAGTCTCATTTTAAAAATATGCTGAAAGTAATTTTATAATGGTTTTGATGAATATGTACATTGTAGAAATATATCATATGACTCAGATTTCTGCTTCATACAAAATTACAAATCTTAAAAGAATTAAACCAACTACATGACCTTTGTATTGTACTGTAAGCATTCAGTCCTTATTTTGGTGTTTGGTTTGAAAACATTTATCCAGTTTCTATGGGACTATCTTCTACGATTAAGAATAATACTGCAGTTTCTTCTCATCTTCCAAAACATTTGCTAACAGTTTTTCCTTTTTAACCAATAAATATTCAAATATATAATGATAGATAAGATCTTGAAAAGCACAGTAAAAATTGAAGATAACAGTATTTTGTTCAGCTGTTCAGCTATTTTTATGAAATATCATTTGCACTAGCCATATTTCTTTCAAAAGCCATTTTTCTTTTTTCTTTTTCAGTTTCATAGCTTAGTAAGCTTTGAAACCTATAAAATTCAGATACTTGATGCCATCCAATTTCTTAGTATTACAAACTATAGCATTTATCCATTGTTATAGGTTCCTCATCATTCTTAGATGAAAGACAACTTTTATAAAAATTGTAGACAGTATCTAAATTTGTTTCCATTTGATTTTTCTCATATACTTCTGTTTTTGTCTGCTTTCACAGAGTTCAATACATCTGCTCTATTCTCCTTTCTACTATTGTAGTATACCCTGTATTTGTTTTGATGGTTAACTGTACGTTTCCCTTTCCAAGGTTTTTATAAGAAATGTATTTTGAAGTGGAAGTTTACTCTGTGAAGCAAGAAACGTGCCATTTGGATTTTTATTTCATGTAAAACAAGTTCTGTTGTTTAGTGCTTTTTTCTCCTTTATCATTGGTATCAATGGATTACTTCTTTCTAAAGGAATTAGGATTTACGATTTCAAAAAAAATTTTAATGGTACTGAAGACTGAAGCCAGGGCCTTTCCACTAAGCTATATTTGCTAGAATTTGTTTGTTTGTTTCTTTTGTACTTTTTATTTTGAGACAGGGTCTTCTGTGAGTCACTAAGTTGCCCGGTTTGACTCGACTTGCCATCCTCTTGCTTCAGCCTCCTGGAGTGCTGATTTATAGAAGTGTGCCACAATGCCTGACTTTTTTTTAGTATATTGATCAAATATATGCATGATATCACAGAGTATCTGCATCTATCACTTATGTATTAACTTGTGCCGTTTCTTTTTGTTAACCTATGCCAAAACCTTTTTTATGCTGATTCTCTTGACTTTTAAAAAAATTTTTTCATTCCGTACTCAAGTTTCTCAATCCTACCTTCCTTCCCCTATGAGATATTCATTCTTCAATCACCTGAAGCCAGGCTTCCATTCTCAGACCTCTAGTGATACTGTCACTCAAAGGTCATCATAATCTGTCTCATTGCCAAGTTCAATGTTTCTTGATTTGTTCTTTCATAAAATTTTTTAAGTACATGTGTGTAGTACATAATGCTTACATTCCTTGATGAAGTTGGTACATGCACATAACACATCTTAATTCCTTTTTCATCCCCTTCCACCCATCTCTTGATGTGTTTTGTACACATACCAACTCCACACAAGGAACGTAAACATTATGTACCATGGACATGCACAAAATTTCTTGATAACCCTTTTTCTTCTCAATAATATTTTTATAGTTCTAAAAAGGTTCTAAATCTTTTTGCCAAATTCCTTTGCTCTGTACTGTTGATTTTTTATGATGTAAAAATGTCTGGCTGTGGGCTTTGCAAGTTTAAAATAAAATCACATGAGATAAATAATCATCTTGGAATAGTCAGAGCCCTGATTTGAAGTTGGAAAATTAACATTAAGCTTCATGTATTAAGTTAGACTCTAATCAGCATGTGTTGTTGTGATTCAATTTAATATTAAAAACTCTCCAACTGGGCTACTGGGAAAATAAAGGACTCTTAGGAATTCAAAGATTATCTGCAGAGGAGTACACCAAAGCTATATTTAAGTAAAATTGTTATTACTAATGCAGTAAAGCGTCATCCACATTAAACCTATCCTATTAATAAGAACGGAAAATCAGTTTTAGCAAACATAAATATCACATTTGACAAGAACAAGTAAGGGAGCATGGAACTTCATAACGTGTGCTAATTCTACCATTTAATAGTAATCTAAATAGCAGAGTGAAAAAAGAAATTCCCATTTTGTTAATGCTGTGGGATACTAACATGCGGCAAAAACGGGGGTGTCTAGTTTCAGATATCAATAGTTTATTCTTTCTAAAACTTTTAGAGAAGTGTTATATTTTGTTATAAAAGAAATGCATATTTATCTGTTTTAGAAGTTGTTTTTTATTTTTTTTCATTTTTAAAAGACGTTGAAAGCTGGACATGGTGGTGCACACCTATAATGCCAGCTACTCCAGAGTCTGAGGCTGGAGCTTCACAAACCCAAGACTAGACTGGGCAACTTAGTGAGACTGTTTCAAAATAAAAATAGAAAGGAAGTGCGCTGGGTTCCATCCCCAACACCACAGGGGGAAAAAGATTTTGAAATCTTTTAAACAGTCTTTCCTATATCGCTCATATTTCATCTAAAATAGAAAGGTCGAGACTCTAACATTTTAAAATACATTGCAACATTGAGCAGCGGGATTATCTTGTGTCTATCAGCACCTCATAGAAATATATTCTGGCCAATTTCTACGTTTAAAAATCTAGGTGGATTAGTGGATTATTACCTATCCCTTGACATGGGTAGGTGGGAGTGCAGGAGATAAAGAGAAAAAACAGTCACAGCGTCTAGCACTACATGAGAGTATTACTATTTACAGTAAGTTTACTTGAATTTTATAGGCAACAAGTTCAACTGCATTTTGGACATAACTTTAAAACTCGTGAGGATTGCATATGCAATTTCTGCTGAGGATCATTCGCACCTTAAGAAATACAAAGAATTGATGCCATTGAACTGCCTTTAAACTTACAAGCTAGTATTTTCGGTGGCTATTTACATATTAGGAAAAAAAATTTAGAAAGGCTCCAAGCTAGAAGAATCTTTTCTTTCTTCAGTGTGTCCTTTCTGGGAGGGTAGAATTAGGTTTGTATCAGAATGATTACATGCTTTGCCATCTCTTTAACAGTTTAACAGCAAAGATATTCAGTCATTTAACAAGTAATTTGAATGCCAATATTTCATTTCTATAAATATAGATATGCAATATTACATTCCTAATTGATTTCTATAAGGTATTGTAAAATAGAGTTATTAGTATTTTGCCTCTAAAGAATAAGGTATTCCATGTGGAAAATCAGGGAAGGATTTAAGGGAAAGTTATATTTAAATTTTTCAACTAGTAAACATCATCAGTCTTCTTATTAAACAACTATAATGTATGGAGTCTTACTCTATAATCTATGGAATCAAGATAGAGAACAAGAAAAGGTATGGTCAGGAGAGACTGGAAAAACTTCTGAAGAAGAGAGATTATAAATAATAAGTAATAATAAAACTGCATAAAAACCCTTTTATAAGCCAGTAATCTTGTAAAAGTTGAGCTTTGTAGCCATGCCTCCCTTGACTGCAGTGTGAGACAGCATTAGCGTGTAACTATCCGTATTGTTCCATCTCTTAGTACAGGTAACTAACAGAGGTGCGATTGGCATGGTTCCAAGACACTCAGTGTTACTGCCCCCATTTTCTCACTCAGTAAATATCATCCTCGGGTGTGGTGCATGGTCCTGGGATACAGCATTCTCCTCTCCTTGTATAGTTTATAGTCTAGTTAGGGAAAGCAGATAGGAAATAGTAACTATGGCGGGAATATGAAGTAGTATAAAAGGTTTGCAGTGTTTATTGTGTGTGTGCGCGTGCGCGTGTGTGTGTGTGTGTGTATGAAAAAAGAGAGAATGAAGGAGGGAGGGAGGGAGAGAGAGAGAGATTTGAACGACTTCGTAGGGTGTAAAGGAACAGACTCGCTGAGATGGTGACGTGAATGAAGACCAGAGGAAGATACCAGCTCAGGGACTTGTCTGTGAAGGACATTCTGAGCACAAGGAAACAAAAGGCCAAAGACCTTTTCTGATATGTTTGAGGAACATTCAAGATATTAGAGTGGTGAAGTGAATGAGAGCAAAAGATGCAAGGACCAAGGGAAGCCACAGTAAAGGTCTCTGGTCCCCCGTTATTGTTACTACCATAAATTCCCCTGTACATTTCTAAGTGTCCCCTGGCAGAGTGGTGATAAAGCTTCTTCAGCTGGGCTGTTATAGAATCAATTCCATTTGGGATTACAGAACTCATGTGCTAAAGTAAATGGGATTAATATCTTTCATTAATCCCTAAAAGATTTTTTATTTGACCTCATTGGTGAATCTTTGTGATTAAGTAATAGCTCTGAAACAGAACTCAGAGTTTGATCACTTGATCATCCACTGCTAACCCATGGGGTATGGAGTAGTTGTATGCTCCAATCAGCACATCTATGGCAATCTACCAACAAACTATTTAAACATTATAGTATGTCACTGTGAAATACCATAGTCATGAGCTAGGGCTGCCAACATGGAATTTAGGCACGTAACCGTTGGTGAACGATGTTTACCATCTCTTTCCAGATTGTAATTGAAATCTTTTGAATACTTAGGTAATAAAAATCGCATAGGTGTGGATTTTTCGAGTACGATCAGATTTCAACTTCTGAAGTCAGTTGTACTAAATCTAAAGGGTTTTGTTTTTTGGGTTTTTTTTCTTTGTCTTTTTCAAATTTAAGCCAAGTTCAGCCTAGGGGTGTAGATCAGTGGTAGAGTACATCCAGAGTATGTGCAGTACTCTGGTCTTGATCCCCAACATTACATACATATAAAATTTAAGCCAAGCTTTAGTGAACTAAATTATTTTCTAGCATAAATCATTTAGCACATTTGTCCTAATTACCATAAATATTCCTAAACCTGACATTTAGAGAAGATCCATTAAAAACATGTTGTTATTTAAAACAATTTAGGAAATCACTCTCGATGAGATGAGACAAATGTTAGCAAGTGTTGTGAGTATTTAGGGTTCTCACCCCTATTCTAACCCTAGCTCACGAGTGTCAGGTTCACACTGGGAAAGACTGAGCATTTATCTTCAAAACTCAGCGCTTAATATGTATCCTAGTGTGTAAACTGCCTTTTGCTTTTAAAAATTAAAAAAAGTTAAATTTAAGTTTTAAATCCAAATCAAAGTCCTTGAGCCTATATTTTTATTTATAAAATGGGTTTGGGTATCGTCCTGGGTCCACATGGATAAGTTATGCTAACGTGCCTTGGATCTCACCAGGAGCCAGAGCGGAGAATAGTGAGCCCTCAAAACTGTACCACTTATACTTCATGCACACAAAAATCCAACACGTATTTATCGGAAAGCCAGAAGGAGGTGGTGGACAAAGGGCTTTACAAGTTTTAATTCCTACTGATGCCCTGCAACCTGTTTGCTTTTCCCTCTTACGATCTCTTCCAGTCTTCCTGTTGTTCGTAGGTATCAAATGGTACCTTGTCCTGATTAAGTAAAAGACCTCTATTCCTAATCACTTTGTGTTTCTTACTTCCAAAGTAGATCAGTTTGAATTTGATTTTAAGGAAAAGACGTTTGATGTTGACATGATAGTTTAATGTTTAAATAATCTTGCCCGTGCTAGTTACTAAATTTATCACTTTATCTTTGCGACAGCGATAGCTTGCTTATTGGACTAAATATGTTGAACATTTTGTCTTCTTTATACACTGTGGCTTTCTAAATGATTTTAACAAAAAAGGAGATTTTTAAATTGAAGTGTTTTAAAATTTTCCTTTTCAAATTTATCTTCTGAGTAGTAAACACAGCCTTTCATTTTCACCATAACCCAGTTACTTTTTACTATTTTTCTAAAGCTGCAAGTTTATCCTTCATTCATTTTAATACATATCATGTGTCTTACTCAGTCTGCTAGTGTTTCTCATTTCACTCTCTTATATGTTGTTTGTCCCCTCTGGTGAGCATTAATGTCAAATTAGCCATTGTTCCTTTTATGATCCATTCATCTGCTGGTTTTTAAAATTTTTCTATAAATAGCGTTTTATTTTTTAAAAAGTAACATCAGTTCTTGCCAATTCCCTAAACATCTACCAAACTAGGTGAGTTGGGAGCAAATCCCTAGATTTCAGAGGCCACTTGAAAAGCAGTGTGAGGTGGGGATGGTAGATTTGAAGTGTGTCCCATTCTGCAGCATCCCACCGGTGTGTTCCTAGGTAGGGGCCTCGCCTTTCCATGCCTTAGTTTACTTCCCTGTAAGTAGAAATAACATACCTGTTTGGAGATATCACAAAGACAGAGTGACCACACTGGCTGACACTCCATGGAACTTCTGGTGCCAGGAAGGAGGACTAGCACTGACCTATGAAGATCAGATAGTAGAAAAATTAAACATAAAAGGAAGTTTAAAAAAACAGATTAAAAGGAGGCCTCATAGTGATAATAATCAAGAATATGAAAGCCTACTACTATAATAAAATCTTTTACCAGCTTTTTATCTACAAAGAAGATGGCTAAGGAAATCCTAAATACCAAGTACACTTGAGACCCCATAAGGAAAAAAAAATGTAACACTGGAATTGATTGGAATTTAGAATTGCTTCCTAAGTTAAGATTACAGTCTCTTTTATATAAATTAAGACAAATTTGTTCTTTTAGGGAAATGCTGAAAATTTGGTTTCTCATGTAGCTGAGGTGATCAGTTTCTTAAGCATCTTAGAAACCACAGATCTCCCCATTTGAGCATGTGAAAGTTCTATGACTTGGTAAAGCATTATATTTATTATCCCACAGGGCAGTATTATAAATTTTTAGGTTGTTTTAGATTTCCTTTATGCTGTTGATTCTTTTTATCTCTTTCTCAGGTGACAAGGATAATGGAATGTCACATTGTTCTACTGAATCTTCTTTCACCTATTCCCTAAATATCCTGATTACATATTTTTATTCTTAAAAAAACTTAAGCTCCTTCAACTTACGTATAAATTGTGACTAGTCCATCGCACATGTTTTTAAATTATAAAAACAATGTTTCAAGCATAAGCTCAGAAATAAATAAGAATGGAAATAATGAGTTTTAAAGCAGCCCTGAGATTTTGCACCCCCAATTTTGACAGCATTATCATTTTTGAAGCTTGATCAAAAGTTGTTTGGTAATGATAATTCTAAATAAAAGTGGAAAAATATCAATACTTGGGAAAGGAGTTATAAGAGAAAGATGTAGTTGTTTGAAAGAAAGGGACTTTCTGAGCATGAGCTAATGTGCCTTGCTCTGTTCACTTAATATTAAGTCAAGATTTTCTTTTTTTCATGAGGAATGAAACAATGTGTGAGGACGCTTTCTAATGTTATACCATAGCCACTGGCAACATTAATATGAGGCAGGGTTTCTCTCCCTCCCCTGCAGCCCTCATTCAGGACACAGTGAGATTTTAGACAGATAAATGCTAAGAGAACCCTATGTACCAAAGGCAGTGTTTGCTGCATGTAATACATATCATTGTTTGTCTCCTGTAGTGAAAAATACTTGTGTCGTGCTGTTAAAATGCACTCCTGACAGACCAGTGCTTGCTATTATAGGGTCCATTGCTTAAAAAAATGATACACTGACAGAAATACAATTTAAGAAAATTTAACACCAAGGGTAGTCAACCATGTAGGCTACTATTAAAGGGCCAAAACTCAAGGCCAGGGGTTTATTTAAAAAAGAGGCACAGTTTATTTGCCAATAGTAGGCAAAGTTAAAAGAAAAAAAAAAATCAAACTTGAATTCTTTGCTCTCCAGTCTGTAGAAAATTAATGAAAGCAACAGTTCAATAAGATTTTATTGCAGAAATGCTTAAGTGAAACATTTTCAGAATGCTTTGGAATTTTTAAACAGTTACTTACCATTTAGAAAGCTATAACACTGTCGTGCGTAACAAATTGTTAGCATTGGGTCCTAGGCACACCCCATGATTTTCTTAAAATGGGGAGTCAGAGCTGGTTAATCTGGCTCGCCTTGTTCATTTCATTTTTGTGTGTGTAGCTTATAAATATATCTGAGATTGACAGGTCAGCAGCACCCACAAGTAAAACAGTTTAAAATGTAAGCTGTTCTTCAAATGCCCTCGTGGGAATACTTTGGTAGTTTAATGCATTGGATTTGAAAAAGATCTTTGAAGAAGGAAAATAACCAAACAAGAGATGTGATGAGATATGTTGGGTTTTTGAAGGAGTACAGAATGTTCTAATGAATAAACTGCTACTGAATGATGATAAAGCATATGTTTTTAAACTATCGCATGACTCTATTATTAGAGGAGAGAATTCCATGAATTTTGATAAGATGCATTATCTAATTTTACCATTTCAAAAACAAATCTGTCATGCAGTAACATGTGGCGCCAACCCATCCAGTATAGATTACATTTTCCTTTGGGATAAAGGTTACAAAAGTAATGCGATAAATAATCTGAGCCACAAGGAGCTTAACTGAAGTACCAGAAAAGCAAGTGAAATAAAAGACTCCACTCTTAATGGGAAGTTAAGAGATACATATCTTGAATTCTTTATCCTCACAGTCCAGTCTTGCTGCCACACCCTAAAACAGGCTTTGGGGGAGCCAATCTGTCCTGCCAAGACAAGATGTTCAAAGATGTGCCATGACTCTGCAGGTACCCTTGAGAATTTAGTTGCGTCTGACACTATTATTGGAGAGACTTTTCTGTGGACCTAGAAGGTAATGCCTATTGTTAAAGTAGCTCAAACACATTGTCCAGAGCCACTGACTCAGCTGTGTGTTGGAGCAGACCCCATAATGCTCGCTAAGGAAGACTGTGTGATGTTCATCTTTTCTTGCCATTCGCCACAGTGACTCTTCGTTCATGCACCTGTATTGGTTATCTTCCTTAAAGTCCATATATAGATTTTATCATTTTTATTTTTTTTTTATTTTTTTATTTTTTTTTTTTTTGGTCCTGGGGATCGAACTTGGGGCCTTGTGCTTGCCAGGCAAGCACTCTAACCACTGAGCTAAATCTTCAGCCAGATTTTATCATTTTATGACATCTTTTCACTCTGTTCTTACGAGAGATTACAGCTTCAAATGCTGCTTTTCAAATCTTATGTTTTAATAAGTCAGCTGGAGGAAGTAGCTTACCTGAAAAACTGATGATAAGCTATCCCTTTTGGATAACTCAAAATTTATACTTGGATCCATCTAAAGGTATTTCTTTTTAATCTCACACTGTATTGTTTTGGTCTTTGAACATTTTTCAGGGTTTCACCATGAACTTTCACTAAAGAATATTTTAATAAATAACTACAAAATAACTAGCTTATTTAGTTTAATAAATAACTACATGTCTCTGAAATGGTATTGTAGACATCGTTTACTGTGTCACATAACATCCTAAAGAATCACTACTGAAAATTCCCCCAGTTGTTATATAAGAAAAGTTTCTGAGGCTCTAAACAATTAAATGGCATTTTTCTTAGACTCATAAATCATAGATTTGTTTACACTTCCCTTTTTCTCCTGAGGTCCTCAGATCACATCTAGTTTTTAACAATGATATGTTCATAGCATTGATATGTTCATAGTATTCTCCAGAGTTTCGTACTTTTTTAACTCATGTTTTTCCATATTATCTGGAATTATTTATACACCTGAGGATTATATATTAAATCATTTAAATGAAATAGTTTAAATAGATGGAAAGGGAAAAAAATAGAGGTGAGAGCACAGGACTTGATGCATGAGAGAAACACACAGCTGAGATGAAGTTAGGAAAGAGGAGCATGTGGTGAAATTATTTCTCTAATTTAGATGCTACATATAAAATATAGGTAGATTTGAACACTATTTGGAAACTATTTTGAACACTATTTGAACTCTATGTAGAATAAGAACTGTAGAGATGTAACCTTTTGCATTGTGTCTTTATTGTTATGAGATTATTTAGCATAAATTAATCAATTTCAAAACTGTAAACATATGTAGGCAAATGTGATTTCCTGAAACAGCAATCAGTAATGTGTTTTCCATAATAATCATTTCATATAAATAAAATGGGGTGAATTATTTAATTCACCAAGGGTTAAGTCAGGAATTACAAACACAAATGCCTCTAGGTACCAGAGTTCAGCAGGTACAAAAATATGACGAAGTGGGACTTGAATGTCCCATTCTGAGCAGAAAGACATGATTTAATTCCAGCAGACTGTAAACAGGACTATTGTGGCTGAATCCTCTTAATTCTTTTCTAGACAATTAAATCTCTTGGATTTAAAATGACCATTAATATGGTGCACAGGCCAATAATATACAACCTCTTGGACAGAATCCTAAAATTCTAGCTTCAAATAACTATTACAGTTTGGTTAAGAGTCACGCTAGGCCTGTGTGTCACAAGCATGTTCTCCGGCCTGTGGCACTCTTTGGACATGGGGGCTAATGGAAGAACATTAGGCTATTATGGATGTGTCCTTGAATAGAATATTAGAATCCTGGCCCCTTCCTGTCTGCCTCTTTGCTTTCTGGCCACCACAATTTAAATAAGCCTTCTCTGCCATGTGCACTCATTATGATGTAAAAATGCCACCAATGGTCCCAAAGCAATTGGCCAACTAGCCATGGACTAGAACTGCTGAAACCAGGCACCAAAATAAACCTTTCTTCCTTTTAAATTGATTATCTTAGTTTTTTTGTTTTTTTGTCACAGCAACAGAAAGCTAACACAGTAACCGACCATGCTTTTTAATCCACATTTAAAGAGTGTTTGAAAATGTTTCTTCACATCCTGAATTTTTGAGGAGGAGAATACTTCCCCTCATCCCATATGTACACCTGCTTCAAAAATCTCTTTGGAGTTTTCAGCCTGATAAAGCACTGCTCTGTGAGGTGGAGATCATTCCTCCTAAGAAAAGACCTCTCTGGTCCTTTCTTGAACCTCATGGCAGCTATTGCAGTTTCCCTGGAATCAAGCAAGACATTTCGACAACTCACCCTATGCCAACTATGAAACATTTGAGGCCATCTAATTCTAAACAGAAATCTCCACCCTAAAACTATCATGGAATGAAAGGCAAATCTACTACCACCACCCCTTCATCCATCAAGGTAAATTCTAATCTTCTGTTCTTTTTATTTCCATCTTCAATCTCTGTATTTCATTTTTCCTGCAAACCTCATGTCCCTCTGTCACTCACTGTCAGTAATCTTTCCTATGTCCGTGATCTTTTGCCAAGATACTCTTTCCCACCAAAACACTGTTTTAACTGAGTTTCACCCATGACTTCAAGTGAAGCACATCACAGTTTTCCTTGCAAACGTCAACAGAGGCACAGTCTTACCTACTCTTGTAAATCCCACATTCCCTGGTGGGAAGAGGGAACCTGGCATCCCTGTATCCACACATTTCTATTTACCAATAAACTGCATCCACCAACAAAGCACATGCCATCTAATATGTGCTACTTTTTATCATTCTCACTGCTGTCATTTCCTTGTCAGTCAGACTGTAAGACTCACAGCTGATCAACATGAAACCAGGTCCTAGCTGTGAACCACCTTGACCCTACTGAATTCCAGCTCTCCATCCCAGGACCACGTACATCTTTTGTCCCCGCAGGAAACTATTTCATCTTGGGACTCTTGAACTCCAAGATTGTCCCATCTCATTTGCAATGTCACTGATCTTTGATGTGAGACATTTAGATCTTCTGCTACATTATTTTTTTCTCCTAATTTGGTCATACCTTTCAGGCTCCTGCCTTTTTCTGCCAATGTGAACCCAACTGTTGACCACGTTCATCTCTGTCTTGCACCCTCATTTCTCCTATCATGGCTGACTTCTAACTCAGCATTTAGCAAAGCTCTATGCGAATTAGTATTTGTGTACTAGCCTTTTTCTACTTTTACAGTATGACTAAGCATTGCTAGAAACAAGCAAATAACATGTAGATTGCTATTTCCTGTTGTTTTCTTTGCATCAGGTTTGAAATAAACCGTCCTCTTCATTTCCTTTTCATTTCCTTTTCTATTTAGCTTTAACTTCTTTTATCATATTCATATGGATGAGATGCTCATATGAGGTACTTAGCAGGAATTACTTTTAAGACCAGTTTTATGTCCTGACTCTATTCCTTCCAATGTCCTATAGACCTTAACTTTTTGAAGTCATATGCTTTTCCTTCAGTGTTCTTAACATTTCTTCCACAGTCTCTTGACCCTCAAAACATGAATATATTCAAGATTTTTCCATTCCGAAACATTCTTTTTCTGTACATATATTTTGGTGCTATCCAATATTTTTATTGCCTGTTTCTTTTTTTGTAGAATAGTCTACCTTATCATCCACATTTCCTTAACCTCATTTGCTCCTATAACTTGTGATCTGTCTTGCATCTCTAACCTCTCTACTGATATCACTCTTCCTGATAACTAATTATTGAAGCTAAGAGGCATTTTTTTCAGAAATCATCTAACAGTATTTTTTCTAATTGATCAACTCCTTCTTTCTCAATGCTTTCTAGTATCTTGTATTCCATGACCTTACCCAGTGTCTCATCACCATCAGACACTGAAGAATAAATGGCAGTGGCCTGGGCACTGATCTTACTGAAGTATACTTATTTATTTGAAGAGGTGTTATCTATCTTTATGGTTTTTATACCTTCCTCATATTTGAATGACTCTTAAATCTCTACTTGCAGTCCATTAATTTTCTCTAAGTTTAAAAAGTATATATTTAGCACCTTTCTTGGCATATGCAACTGAATGTTAGAGACAGGAACCACAAGTTCAAAACTATGTAAATCAACTCATAAAAAAGTCTCTTTAAGATAGTGCCTTGACCAGATAAAGACAATATAAAAATACATAGAAACTAATTGTATTTTGATAAGACTCCATAACCATTCCCAAAATTGCAACTAAAAATAAATAAGAGAAATCCAGTTAAATATGATGAAGGAAATTTACTGAAACTTAACTGCAGATTTGTAAAGCATTAAATTTCCATTAAAGCCAGTTGTATTTAGTTCAAGAAAAACCAGGGATATCCACTATTGCCATCCATAGTTAATTTTGTTGTAAAAGTGTCTATTTGATATAATATGCAAATGAAGTAATCACAAAAAATAATTCTTATGTGATTGAGAAAACTCAAGAATTAATAAGAAAACTTACACAGCTGTTAGATAAAAGACAAGATGGGTAGAATTTATAGTTTTACCGTATACCAAAAATAACTGGTTAAACATGGAAAAAAAGAGAAATTCATTAAGAAATAATGGTTCTAAATCAATTTAAATATGTAAGCATTAGAATCTAGCATCCCATACAAAGAAAATTTTTAAGCGGAAAATTCTGCTACAAATCTTGTTCTCTATTTTCCTGTTTTATATAATGGATAAATATCAGAAAAATCTCAACAAGATTGGGAATAGAGCTGTTACAATAGCAATGGAACGTTGTGGGTTAAAAGTGTCAGAAAAAGACTCAGATAACAAATTTTTTTCGAGGATTTACTGTTTAACAGACACTATTTCAGAGACTGGAACTTCAAAAAAATAAAGGGGAGTGAAGGAGAGAGGGAGGCATGGATAGAGAAAGGAAAGGAAGGAAGGAAAGAAGAAACTATGTATCTTATATTTCAGTACTATTTATGGCCCTTGAGAACTATTACACCCATTTTAGAGATGAAGACTCCGAGGTCAGGGTGATTAAGTTATTTAGTCCAAATTCCTAAACTGCAAAATGAGGGGCTTAGGATTCAAATACAGACAGTATGCCTGCAGAGCCCATTCTCATGGGCTGTACTTTTGTGTGTTTGACTGAACACATGATGCAGAGGACTTATTTGATTTGGGTCTAGAATCTCCAATTGTACAATTGTCACTCAAAGCTACACACTGCAGGATTTCTTTTGTTTCTCTTCACACAACCAGTTTTTTACTTGATCTAACAATATTTGTAATTTTTATTCATTGTAGGTTTAAAAACACTTTAGTGCTTAGGGGCTTCGGGATTTAGCTCAAGTGGCAGAGTGCTTGCCCAGCCAGTGCAAGGCCCTGAGTTTGATCCCCAGCACCCCCCCAAAAAAAAATTTTACAAAACAAAAATAAAAATACTTTAGTGCTTGGAATTTCATCAAAATATTGTCTAGAGAGTAGCACAGCAAATATAAGCTTGAAGATTGCCTGAATGTCACTGTTTTATTTAATATATTCAGTAAGCAATGTATTTTTCAATAATGGATCTTAAAAACATTAGACAAAATTTCTAGTTAATTCTGTCTTCTATAATCAAATTTCATAAACTTTTATTACAAAAGCAGCATAAATACATTGCAGAAAATTTAAAACAACAGATAAGCAAAAATGAGAAATCAAAAGTATCATAGTCCTACCAGAGCCTACCAGTGTTTAGTTATCTAGCATTTCCAATTTTTTAGTATTTGTTTTTGGACACAGTTATGTATTTCTATCCACGTGAGGTCATATTTTACCTATTGTTGTTAACCAGACCTTTTCATTTTAAGATGTATCTTATCATGGTAGCAGATTTTCACGTAATTTCCTACTCAATCCACATTCAGATTTCTCGACTTGATCCAATCCAATCACATTTGCTTATGTTCCTTAATGTGGACCTTTGTCATTCACATTCACTTCATGAAGAGACTGCAGAAGTTGTCATACAGAATGTTTCACTTTCTACATTTGATGACATCCTTCTAGTGTCAGTGGTCTTGTTCTTTCTATTCCTAGTACTACCACTGAAATAGTTTGGTCTAAGGACTTGATGGAATTCATGTGCATTTGTCCCCTACAATATATCATGAACGATATAGTCATCAGATTTTGTATCACGTCAGGAAACACATATCTGTATTCTTATTACCAATGACACTAAAGAGGATTACTGGGTGCCGATAAGCTAATTCTATCTTGCTCTTGTATAGTCACACCTTTCTCACTGTGAACAGAAACTGTCCTGGGCAGTGTTACTTGAATGTCAATGGATCTCTGATTCCCCACTTACCATTCAGCCTTACGGGTCTAAATAATAGTTGATAATCACTAGCTAACTCAGTAATTTCATTACAGGCTGTATATATTCTATCAGTCAATCAGCACGTCTGCTTTTACAACTATGAGACATTTTTCTGTAAAGTGTAGCTTTCACTCAGCACCTGAAAGCTTTTGCTTGCCCTGAAATACAATTCCTGCTGGGAAAGCCAGATAAAAATTTGTTGAATTCATACTGGGCGCCTAGTAGGGTCGGCGAGGTGGAGAGATGAGGAGAAGGGCAGCCTCAGCCTCTTCCTGCCAAACATCTTTTAAACTAGAAGTTTCCAACAAGGTGGTCTTTCTTAAGAGTCCAACCACCTGACCATTACCAAATGACTCAGGTTAACTAAAGATTCTCTCTCTCTCTGTCTGTCTGTCTCTCTCTCTCTCTCTCTCTCTCTATATATATATATATATATACACACACACACACACACACATATATTTTTCCTAATGCATGACATTTACTAAGAAGCAAGGAAACTATTCACTTATATATCTGCGTTTCATTTTCATGCTGCTGATAGTTCCATTAAATTATCAGTCAATTAAATGTCAACCTGGACGGCTATGTGGCACCTACCAAGAAACATGTCTCTCATCAGTGGCTTCAGGCAGACTAGACTCTAATTCTCTTTTTGAGTCTCATCGAATAGCCTTCTGTGAAGCGTGTCTACTATTGTCCTGTTAATATTTTTCTGAACAAAGAGAGAAATCTGGACATTTCTTTGTTCTTGATTTCTTATGTCTGTTGGAAAACAGCCAAACCATTTCATATGGTTATTCTAAATATCTAAATAATGTGTTTCTATGGGAATATATATAAGTTAATGCTGAAAGAGAAAACATTTTGTTCTCTTTTTTAAAAATATCCCCATGGAAGTTTATGACCTTTATAATCAATGTCTTTTAAAAACTAGACTCTGGAGGGTGTTTGGGATGGAAAAGGTCATCTATTTGTAATAATATATTCTGTCAAGGCTGTATGAAAGTGTAGTATATTAGTCCTTAACAATTTAATTAGGAAAAAAAAAGTATGTTTCGTTTCAAATGAGACTTTATTAAGTTTATAACTATGGATGCTTTTTCTTTGAATATATTTCTTTAGTGGACTAATGGGATTCTTATGATACTACCCTGAAATGTTTACATTTTAGGGTCAGGCCCTGAGACTAGGTCAGGTTGAGATGGATCTATGCCAATGAACACAACCACCTCCTTCCTTCTGTATCTTTCTACTCCTCTACCTGGCCCTTCCTTTGCTTCCCTCTTCCCCTTTAAAAGAGGCAGGAAGGTATTTTTAATTTATACTGTTCAGGTGAATTAAGTAAAAGCAATATTTCTCAAATTTAAGTAATTTACACAACCTTTGGAAGAAAAAGAATTCTTTAGAATTCCCCAAATATTCAATGTACATGAATTTGAGAAAATTTTACAGTACTGGCACTTTAGGTAGTTACTTAACATTTTCTAAGTTTAATTAAACTGTAAGAATTCAAAGAAAAGCACATTGTCACCTGGGAAAACATGTGAGAAGAGATGAGACTGGCTGGGTGGTGAGGAGAGACTCTATTTCGGATAGCAGTAGCTGCCTCTGAGGACTGGAGTCTCTTGTAAATCTAATAATGAGGCAAAATAGGTTGGATAAATTAGGTATAGAGTTGCCAGACAAAATAGAGACTATCTAGTTAAAATCAAATTTTAGGTAAAAGATAATTTTTCAGTATAAGTGAATATGCTCTATGCAATATTTGGAAATCAAATGCAGCATCCATAATCAGATGACTCATTTAGAAGACAGAACTGCAGTCTTGCTGGTCTGGAGACCCCTGCTGGGAGGATGCGACACTATGCTTTGGATAACATGCGGCCATTGTAAGTTATTGAACAGATAAGTGAAAGAGGATACCAGTGTTTCGTGGAAAAATCCTCTTCTAGATGTGAGCAGAATTATTTGTCAAGAGAAAAAGTGTAATTTTGATTGTTGTTATCCTTAGTTATCCCTCTAGTACTAGAATGCAAACATTCTGAAGATCAGAAAGTGTTTTATTTGTATTGCTGCACCCAGCATCTGGTGGAAAACCTGGCACATAATAGGTGCTTAATATTGACTGGCGGACAAGAGGGGGGAGCAAGGTGGAATAAAATATTTAGGAATGCCTAAATGAATGTAATAGTGTCACAACACGTATAATAAAGATGATAAAGAATAACTGCCAACTGGTCAGAAAAATGTGATTTTAATAACTGAGCTTATTTAAGAAGGCTTCTTGGAAGACCTGTGAAGAGATGTTCCTGGGACTAGAAAGGAGGTTTCAGAAAGATGGATCTGGAGAATACGAAGGTTTCCCTCCTCACAACATTCAGAATGATGTAGGCTCAACTTGACACATGACGTCATATTTCATGCTATTTTTAACTCTTTAAAGTGACGTGGTAATGATGGTAAAGAGATATTACCAGGTAGGATGGATACAGATAATACCAGTCACAAGTTTTCTGTAGTTGCTTCTATCAGAGTTCCGATGTGTTGACACTCAAGCCATCTTGCATGTAATCAAAGACCGACCTAATTTGTGCTCAGTTTCAACAAATAGATGGTTCTGGAATGGTTTTCTTTAGTCAGTGTAACTTTGTCCTTATTGAGTTATTTCTCAGATAGTTCAGGAAAAGACATGGAGAGGGTGATATGATCACATTTAGTGTTGTTTTTGTAAAAACTTCTAAATACTTTATTTTTTACCTCCACCTACAGATTACATGTTTATTATACACTGAGTTCAAAATGCAATTTAAAAACATATGGTACTTATCTAGTGGATATAAGTAAAATTCCTATATGAAATCTATTCAGCTGATGAGTGAAAGTGTTAGTTTCTAGTTACATTCAACTCTATAACTCTGTAATATGGGACCATGTGAATATTTCAAGTGTTAGGTGTGAGGTAAAGGAAAGGGCAAGCTATCAAAGAGCTTCTGATCTAGCAAGAAGGAGACAGAGGGACACTGACTGACCAAGTTCTCAAAGATCCATGAAGTAGATGAAAACAAGCACTTAGACATCCAAAGCAAGGTGTTACTCATTCTGCCTCAAGGAGACAAGAGGGGACTCATAGATCAAGTGATGTTTGAAATGAGTATGAAAAAGGAGTGCTGTAGTAGTTTCCTGGGAAGAATAGATTTAGTATTTTATTCAACAGGCAGGAGTGGCTGGAGATGCGGCATGATAATAGATGTTGAGCCTGTAGTAGATAGAGAGCAGGCAGGTGAAGCTCAGGGGTGGCAAAGAAGACCAAAGGGAAGACTAGGTCTAGACAGGGTCGATCTTTCATGCTTCCCTTCAGTTATCTTACACAGCCTGGGGAGCTACAGAAGGTTATAAGTAGGAGCAACAAATCAGATCTAGGTTCTAGAAGGTCAATGGCTACAGAGTGGAAGATAGAGCTGGGCAAGGTGGGCTGGTAGAAAAGATGTTCAGCCAGGAGGCCTTAGCAAGGGCAAGCGAAGCATATGCATGCTGAGAAAGAACAAAAAAGGATGTAGTGTGTGTGAGAGAATAGCAGGGTTAGCTGTGCCGGTCTGAGGAGAGGAGGGGCAGTCAGAGGTGAATGTTAGAGCTGTTTTGAGAAACTCACAGATTTTCTGATACTCATTTTGAACTTGGACGTGGCAGAGGGGAAGGTCCTATAGTCTGCAGGAGAGAAGGATGATAATGGGTTGAGACCTTGACTTGTTCTACAAGGCTCCACTGAGTAGAGGGAGAGAGATTTCAGCTTTAAATATAAGCATCTCCTGGGGACAGAAGGTACAAAGCGATCCAGAAGAGATGGAGGAGGGGATTGCCCTGTTCTGTTGAGACAAGAGTGCCTGAGTGGCTGACTGTGTGACTGACACTTGGCATGACCCATAATTCTGAATGCCTCATTCTGCTCATCCCAAAGATGGGAGAATACACTGCCACCTGTCCCGTTCAGTTGTGGGGATTAATGAGCTAACCCATGGAAAATGCTTAAAACAATATCTGCTGCAGAGACAAGACTCAATAAACATTAGTTCCTCTATGCTAAGCCCTTACATAATTGAGCAGATTTCATATCGCTATTGATTTGAGATCTTTCTTTAAAACGTAAGCACAGGGAAATCTTTTGACTGATTCATCTAATTTGCTGGCGTGTAATTATCCGAGAGGACTTAGACTGCTACTGAATGCTTACATTAAAAACGCTTCGCCGACAGACTTACCTTTAGTGTGTGGAAATGGATCTTATGCTTTGTAAAAGAAATAAAGCCTCCATTCTAGTGGGGTTATCGTCATATAGGTTTGCTTATTAATTCTGAGAGCTGCAAAGAATATGTTTAGCTTTTATAAAAACATGACAGACATCATGTTCAGTTTGGATTATAACTTGGAAGTCAGTAGCATTTGGGTCATATAGCACTGTGGATTTCCTTGTCATGTTTCCTTCATAAGAAAATACCTTTTCTCTGGTGTATTTCTGTTTGTTTCTTTCTTTCTGTTGTGTCATACTTGGATTAAGGGTGAGACAGGAAGTCTCCTGCGGAGTGAGCCCCAGTCTGGGCCAGGTTTCCATCACGGCCATTAAAAACTGTGAGACGTTAGGCGTTAGGTGTTACCCTAGCAGGGTGCCATCTATCACATCTCAGCAAGTGTGGTAAAGATTAATTGTTGTACTACAAACGTATGTAAGAATTTCTTTTCTAATAAACATCAATAATCTTTGCAGTTGGAAACAAATGGTTTTTCTGTCTGTTCTTAGAGGACAGATAGGAATTATCTCCGTTGTGTCTGTAAGAAAAACTGAGATTTAAAACAATCAAAAAAGTGGTAGAAATAAGAGGGAAGTTCCTCATTCAGGTTTTATCCTTCGCCTAAAACATGTTGTTGGTTAAGTACTTGGCACATGTCAGAAATAGAGTGTAGGAAAAAAATACCAAGTAATATCATCCTGCCAGTCTGGGCTGTCCGGAGCATCTACTGTGCCATCTGTCATAGGAGATTTCAGGTTGGACAGCTGCAAACCCGTGACCGGGGGAGTTCGAAAGTAGAAGGTCTCTCTGTTCTGCACACTGTGCGTAGTCTAAATCACTGTCCACAAGCCAGAGTTTTTCGTTTTTTCATATATTACACATCTACAACTTGCCTGAAAAAAAAGAGCTTAAAAAGCAGATGTTTATAGACCGTTCTAAGGGGCCTGTAATTTAATGTGATCGAGATATGTCATGTGCCATATCTAACCCTCCCCTCTTCTCTAACTTATTCTAGGGTTTGGCATTGTTACATTTTTATAAGACAGCAAATCAGCAGAGTGGGCTGGAAGAGGCTGGTTTCCCAAAGGGAACAGGTACCCGGCAGATCTGCCACGTGGGCACATTTGTTCCTGAGGGTGGTGCGGAGCCGAGAAGCAGCAATTAGGCGGTGGAGTAATGCTCACCGGCTCGGGCTCTGGTTCCGTAATACATTTCTTTCTTAATGTGACTTGATGTAGATAGAGTGAGGCCCTATCAGGTGTGAAAAGCCCGGCTGCTCCTGGGGTGGAGTGGCCTCCAGACGGTGATTTGGCGACGTCAATCTAGGCACGCTTGATTTCGACACTTAACGTGGTAAAGCAGGATTTCTCTACCCCCGATCAACTTCTCAATTAGCAAGCTGCCTTGTGTAACGGCCTTGTTTTGCAATCCCTCAGGGCTGCTTCAGGGGTCATTAGGGTGAGAAAACTTGAGCACCAGCTCGGGATGGAGCAGAGCGGCAAGGGGGCCTCAGAGATTTCCTAAATACATAGAACCCTTTTTCAAGTTGTTTGCTTTCATGGGATTGATTCTTGGCACATTAAGAAGCTTAAGGCTCCAGTATCTTCTTTAAACTGCCCCCCTTATCGCTTTTGCAGCTGACAGGGCTTTTTGACAGGCTGAGAGTAAAAAGAGATAACTAGTAGGTTAGTACTCTGTTTATACATGTGGACACACAAGCACATAGAGAGACACGCGTGCGCATGTTCAAGTATCTTTTAAGTTGTCTTTCCGGAGCTTGCGGTTATCAGTGCGTTTCCGCTGTCAAATGATTCCGTTCAATACCTTCTTCTTCTATACTCAGTAAGTCCGAGTTCAGAATCTTTTGTTTCTACCATGTCTGACTTTACTCACTGATGATTTTTTAAACTCTTACTTAAGCCTTATTCAATATTTTTTCTCTTAACCTCAAATAACATTTGTGTAATATATGTTAATATGAGGGTTTTGTGATGGGCATTTATGAATATACATTAAAATATATTCATATAATATGATTTTTCCTATCCACAATTTGGTTGAATGACGTCTTCCCAACTTTAAAATATAAAAGTGCTTTTTTCCTTCGAAAAATGTATCCAGATAGATACATATACAAACAGAAAATTCTCATATTGAGAAATGTACAACTTAGGAAAACGTCTCGATTACCAGGTACTGTCAGTTTCAGATTTATTTTTTCCTACTTTATCTGTTTAGTACCCATTTGCTATTATCACCCCGTAAGAAAATTAGATGAATGAATTCATATCAAATATTTTAGCAGCTTTGGTCTTAACATTCTTAGAGAAAAATATTCCTAGTATATATCGTATCTCACGAACAGGTGTTTTCCAACGTGGTTTGCCTCAGTATAGTCCATAAACTGATTGTATATATGTGTGACTCCAGAGATAACTGAACTCTGGGTATATTATAAATTGAAAGTAGAATCTATGATGGGCTTATA